>JBBGZY010002117.1:600000-837500 GCA_037952925.1 Lithobates clamitans
TAATATTATTTTTTTTTTTTTTTTTTGCATGTGAGCCTGCAAAGCACTGCAACAGTTATCATCGCCTCATAGGTGCAATGGTCCTTCAGACTCTTCTCTTTTTTTTCAGGTGGTGATTCCCTACAATGTAAAAGCCATCATAGCGGCTGTTTAGCCACTTGATTGCTTTTACAGGCGGCGGGAGGGGATGTCGGTGGCAGTTTACCATAGAGCGGGTTGTGGATCAGATTGTCCCTGGGCATCTCTATGACCCTCGGAGGCCAAAAGCAACGTCATGATGTCACTTCCAGCACTGGCAGATGTAAACACTGCCATTTTTTTTGCTGGAAAGCCTAAGATTTATTTTTCCTCTCCCTTTGCAGCCTCCTCTACTTGGCATAGGACCGGAACCAGAATGTACCCGAAGCCAGCATAATATATGTTATGTACACATACATAAATTCTGTAACATTTCCATTCAGAGATCTTCAGTAGAATTCATCTTAAAGTGATTGTAAAGGTAAATAAAAAAAAAAAATGTTATACTTACCTCCACTGTGCAGCTCAAATTGCACAGAGTGGCCCCGAACCTGGTCTTCTGGGGTCCCCCGGCGGCTCTCGCGGCCCCTCCCCTTGGAAAAGCGCTTCCCCAAGGGGGTTACCTCGCAGGCGCACTCCCAAGTCCAGCATGCGGAGTGCATAGAGTCAGAATGCAGGACTTGGCCCCGCTCCCCGGCACCCACGTCACTGAATTTGATTGACAGCAGCGGGAGCAAATGGCAGCGCTGCTATCAATCTATCCAATCAAGAGCCGGGACCCCCAGGCAGAGAGACAGCACGTCCCCGTCGGGTCAAGTTCGAGGGTTCAGGTAAAATGGGGGGGCTGGGGGGCCATCACTGATGGGTGTTTTTTCACCTTAATGCATAGGATGAAGGTTTACAACCCCTTTAGGCTCCCACTAAATCCCCTCCTGGCTGGCTCGCCAAACTGTCTTGGAAATTTTATAGATAGGCAACTCCTATCCTCATTTCGATCAATGGTTGCAAATTAATAACTACTGCAGTAGGCAACAGACACAAAAAGATACACCCACCACCCCAAAAACAAATATATTGTGCTGCGCTCTCCCTTTGCAGCCCTAGGTTTGTGTGTCCTTTCTAACAATCTGCATAAAGTTCTACTTGGCAAAGGGCCAGAACCAGGACGTACCCGAGACCGGCATAATATACAGATGTTCACATAAATTCTGCAACATTCCCAGTGAAGGGTTGTCAGAAACCATGCAATCAGTCCGAGACAGAAGGACAGTTAAATCACACTTGTTCAATAATAAAAGTAAAAAGAACAAACGTAGTCAAAACATAGCCAGAGTTCAGTAACCGGAACGGATAGTCAGCCAAGCCAGAAGTCAGGGATCAGTGTAGTGGAACAGCAAGCAGGATCTGGAGCCAGAAGGGATGTCAGCAAAGCAAGCCTTGAACAGGATCGCAGGAGATAGTCTCTGTGATGTTGACCAAGGCGAAGGCAGAGCTCCTCTGGACTGGACGGCTTAAGTAGGCAGGACTGACGAGCAGGATATCATCAACAGCTGAGTAACTGTGGAGAGATAAGATCTGGCAATTAGCCGACAGCTGAGCGGCCAGCTCAGAGAAGGAAGGGCTGAGCCCAGCCCTGACAAGGATCTAGAGATCTTTAGTAGAGATCGTCTTAAGCTCTTGACTTTGGATTCTCAGGGTTCCCTGTAAATCCCCTCCTGGCTGGCTCGCCAATCTATTTTGGAAATTTTATAGATAGCCAACTCCTATCCTCATATTAATCAGTGGTTGTTCCAAATTAATAATAACTACCACAGTAGGGAACAAACACAAAAAGATACACCCAGCATCCTTCCAAATCTTTCCAAATCTCTGCTCTGTTTTATTTGGTGCATTTGAAGTAAGATCACTTTTATCGGGGGTGGGAGAGGGTCCCCCCAACCCGCCACGCTCTGGTCGTCTGCGCCGCTTACTGGAGCCGTCGGTGGCGGCAGAAGTGACATCAAACGTCACGTCAGTCTTAAAGGGGAAATTTTTTTTTTTTGCAAAATAAAGTATACTTTTTTATTTTTTATTGCATTTTAGTGTAAATATGAGATGTGAGGTCTTTTTTAGTTGTGTGTTTTTTTAGTTAATGAAAGTGTTTTTTTTTTTCAAAAAAATTAAAAAATTGCTGCACAAATATAGTGTGACATATAAAAATTGCAATAACTGCCATTTTATTCCCTAGGGTCTCTGCTAAAATTATATATATATATAATGTTTGGGGGTCCTGAGTAATTTTCTAGCAGAAAGATGATGATTCTTTTTTACATGTAGGAGAGGAGTGTCAGAATTGGCCGGGGTGGGAAGGGGTTACGTTTTCTTCTTTTTAGAATCTTCTTATTAGAACTTATTTAGAAGTGGCCGAAACTTCTCCGCCTGTCCCTGAATCAGAGAGCGGGTTTAGCTTTGAGCTACATTTTACTAGAAATCATAATTTCTGTAAATAAGGAGCTATCCGAAAAAAAAACATATAAATATTAATTCACCCACAAGAGCCGCTAACAGTACCCGGGAGAGCTGGGAGCCTGGGAAGTATTCTGAGTGGTGGCTGTAATTCTCCCCTCCCCCCCTCCTCCGAGGAGCCGGCACAGACGTGTCTATCCAACCAGCAGAACTCCACGGATACAATTTACTTCTATGGCTTCTGTGAACATTCGGGTCCGGAGCGGAGACAGCATAAATAGAAATCCGCCATGTTCTCAAATTAAAGGAGACGTTCGTTCCGCACATTGGACTTCTATGTTCTAAAATTGTTAAACAGCTTTGGGGCGGCAGACATAGATTTGGGGGGATGCCACGAGGGGGGGGGGGGGGGCGGGGCGGGTGTTGGTTTGCAGAACGGGGAAGAGCCGCTGTTATCAAAACTAGGAAATATCAGTAACTTCTACAGCAACTTCATCCAAACAATCTCCTATTATTATCCGAGTGAGATGATTGGATGGTGAATGGCGTTCAATGAAAAGAAATAATAACTTGCATCACTTTTAAATATATATCTGAGAAATCACTTAAAAGGGCTTTATATATTTATGTCTCTCTATATGAGCGACTTCAGTGTCATCTCCCAATGTCTTCCAGTGTGATCTCTGTGTTCCCAGTGTTCCCAGTGTCATCTCCCATTGTCTTCCAGTGTGATCTCTGTGTTCCCAGTGTTCCCAGTGTCATCTCCCAATGCCTTCCAGTGTGATCTCTGTGTTCCCAGTGTCATCTCCCAATGCCTTCCAGTGTAATCTCTGTGTTCCCAGTGTTCCCAGAGTCATCTCCCAATGCCTTCCAGTGTGATCTCTGTGTTCCCAGTGTCATCTCCCATTGTCTTCCAGTGTGATCTCTGTGTTCCCAGTGTTCCCAGTGTCATCTCCCAATGTCTTCCAGTGTGATCTCTGTGTTCCCAGTGTTCCCAGTGTCATCTCCCAATGTCTTCCAGTGTGATCTCTGTGTTCCCAGTGTCATCTCCCAATGCCTTCCAGTATGATCTCTGTGTTTCCAGTGTTCCCAGTGTCATCTCCCAATGTCTTCCAGTGTGATCTCTGTGTTCCCAGTGTTCCCAGTGCCATCTCCCAATGCCTTCCAGTATGATCTCTGTGTTTCCAGTGTTCCCAGTGTCATCTCCCAATGTCTTCCAGTGTGATCTCTGTGTTCCCAGTGTTCCCAGTGTCATCTCCCAATGTCTTCCAGTGTGATCTCTGTGTTTCCAGTGTTCCCAGTGTCATCTCCCATTGCCTTCCAGTGTGATCTCTGTGTTCCCAGTGTTCCCAGTGTCATCTCCCATTGCCTTCCAGTGTGATCTCTGTGTTCCCAGTGTCATCTCCCAATGCCTTCCAGTGCAATATCTGTGTTTCCAGTCTTCCCATTGTCCTCTCCCATTGCCTTCCAGCATGATCCCTATGTGTCCAGTATTCCCAATGGCATATCCCAGTGCCTTCCAGTGTGATCTCAACGTTTCCAGTGTCCCCCGTGTCATCTCTCAGTGCCTTCCAGTATGATCTCTGTGTTTCCAGTGTTCCCAGTGTCATCTACCAGTGTGATCTCTATGTTTCCAGTGTTCCCAGTGTCCTCTCTCAGTGCCTTCCAGTGTGATCCCTATATTTTCACTGTTCCCAGTGGCATGTCCCAGTGCCTTCCAGTATGATCTCTGTGTATCCAGTGTTCCCAGTATCATTCCCAATGCCTTCCAGTGTAATATCTGTGTTTCTAGTTTACCCAGTGTCATCTCTCAATGCCATGATCCCCATGGTGACTGGTATAATAGGGATCTATGGTGACCGGTATAATGGGGATCTATGGTGACTCGTATAATAGGGGTCTATGGTGACCGGTATAATGGGGATCTATGGTGACTGGTATAATGGGGCTCTATGGTGACTGGTATAATGGGGGGCTATGGTGACTGGCATAATGGGTCTATGGTGACTGATATAATGGGGATCTATGGTGGCTGGAATAATGGGGGTCTATGGTGACGGGTATAATGGGGCTCTATGGTGACGGGTATAATGGGGCTCTATGGTGACGGGCATAATGGGGCTCTATGGTGACGGGTATAATAGGGCTCTATGGTGACTGATATAATGGGGATCTTTGGTGACTGGAATAATGGGGGTCTATGGTGACCAGTATAATAAGGGGTCTTTGGTGACTGGTATAATGGGACTCTATGGTGACTGGTATAATGGGGCTCTACGGTGACGGGTATAATGGGGCTCTATGGTGATGGGTATAATGGGGGTCTATTGGTATGGGTATAATGGGGGTCTATGGTGACGGGTATAATGGGGGTCTATGGTGACTGGTATAATGGGGGTCTATGGTGACTGGTATAATGGGGGTCTATGGTAATGGGTATAATGGGGCTCTATGGTGATGGGTATAATGGGGGTCTATTGGTATGGGTATAATGGGGGTCTATGGTGACAGGTATAATGGGGGTCTATGGTGACGGGTATAATGGGGGTCTATGGTGACTGGTATAATGGGGCTCTATGGTGACTGGTATAATGGGGGTCTATGGTGACTAGTATAATGGGGGTCTATGGTGACTTGTATAATGGGGGTCTATGGTGATGGGTATAATGGGGCTCTATGGTAACAGGTTGGCATTATTTCTCCCTAGCACCGAGCTAATCTGTAACATTTGCATAAATAAGCAATTTGTGATAATTATAGAGATTTCAGATCTCGGGTTTAATTAAATGAACAGAAGATATTGAAGAAAAGTCTCCTGGGGACGGTTTATTGAGGGATTTGTACCGTCTGGGTTCAGCATTTATTTTGGAATAAGCGATTTTGTAGCTAC
The DNA here is from genome assembly GCA_037952925.1 of Lithobates clamitans. Classification (NCBI taxonomy): domain Eukaryota; kingdom Metazoa; phylum Chordata; class Amphibia; order Anura; family Ranidae; genus Lithobates; species Lithobates clamitans. Next base: position 605,354 of record JBBGZY010002117.1, read on the forward strand.
ATAACAAATAAGCAATTTTACCAACTTCACAAAATCTTTTATCTGTCAAAATGCTGAATCTAAATAAACATCACATTGGAAGTTTAAACACTCAGAAATGCTTTATATTTAACTAACACGAAAAAAACCTTCAGCCCCCCCCCGATTGCCAGGGCCCTTTCTATCCTTCCCAGGGCCTATAATCCCATCCCGGGGCCCTTTCTATCCTTCCCAGGGCCTAAAATCCCATCCCGGGGCCCTTTCTATCCTTCCCAGGGCCTATAATCCCATCCCGGGGCCCTTTCTATCCTTCCCAGGGCCTATACTCCCATCCCGGGGCCCTTTCTATCCTTCCCAGGGCCTATACTCCTATCCCGGGGCCCTTTCTATCCTTCCCAGGGCCTATACTCCCATCCCGGGGCCCTTTCTATCCTTCCCAGGGCCTATACTCCCATCCCGGGGCCCTTTCTATCCTTCCCAGGTCCTATACTCCCATCCCGGGGCCCTTTCTATCCTTCCCGGGGCCTATACTCCCATCCCGGGGCCCTTTCTATCCTTCCCGGGCCTATACTCCCATCCCGGGGCCCTTTCTATCCTTTCCAGGGCCTATACTCCCATCCCGGGGCCCTTTCTATCCTTCCCAGGTCCTATACTCCCATCCCGGGGCCCTTTCTATCCTTCCCGGGGCCTATACCCCCATCCCGGGGCCCTTTCTATCCTTTCCAGGTCCTATACTCCCATCCCAGGGCCCTTTCTATCCATCCCAGGTCCTATACTCTCATCCCGGGGCCCTTTCTATCCATCCCAGGTCCTATACTCCCATCCCGGGGCCCTTTCTATCCATCCCAGGTCCTATACTCCCATCCCGGGGCCTTTTCTATCCATCCAAGGTCCTATACTCCCATCCTGGGGCCCTTTCTATCCATCCCAGGTCCTATACTCCCATCCCGGGGCCCTTTCTATCCTTCCCAGGGCCTATACTCCCATCCCGGGGCCCTTTCTATCCATCCCAGGTCCTATACTCCCATCCCGGGGCCCTTTCTATCCTTCCCAGGGCCTATACTACCATCCCGGGGCCCTTTCTATCCATCCCAGGTCCTATACTCCCATCCCGAGGTCCTTTCTATCCTTTCCAGGTCCTATACTCCCATCCCGGGGCCCTTTCTATCGTTCCCAGGGCCTATACTACCATCCCGGGGGCCTTTCTATGTATCCCAGGTCCTATACTCCCATCCCAGGGCCCTTTCTATCCTTCCCAGGGCCTATACTCCCATCACGGGGGCCCTTTCTATTCTTCCCAGGTCCTATAATCCCATCCCGGGGGCCCTTTCTATCCTTCCCAGGGCCTATACTCCCATCCCGGGGGCCCTTTCTATCCATCCCATGTCCTATACTCCCATCCCGGTGTCCTTTCTATCCTTCCCAGGTCCTATACTCCCATCCCGGGGCCCTTCCCACTGATCCCGGGGGCCCTTTACTCCCGTCTCGGGGCCATTTATACCCCTCCTGGTTTTTACTACTGCGACTTATTATGCGACTTGCGACACAAAGGCGCATGACACCTCAAAACACATTCATTTCAAAGGGTGACGTCTTAATTAATGCAACTCAAGTCGCAGTGACCAAAGAAAAAAGGTTCCTGCACAACTTTTCTGTGACTTTGGTGCGATTTGAGTACCATAGACTGCAATCTTAACCTCCTCACGCCGGCACCACCTGGCCCTTTAAAAGGTTTATGATGCTGGGAGAGGCGGGGCTTAAGAGCACATGACCGCTGTGATTGACTGTCACGGTGGTCACGTGATCCGAGAAACTCCCGATCGCAAGCGGCGTTTCGGGAGCTTTTGGTTAGGCGCCGGGTGCGCGTGCTTTCTCTGCAAAGCTGTATGGACAGAAATTTGCACAAATATCCCGCCCCTCAGGCCCCAAGGACCAGGCCCCCGAGAGGCTGCATATTTGTGTGCGGGCGACGCCAAGTGGTGAAATCACAAAAGCCGAAATTTAAAGTTGCAAGGAAAGTGCAAGCGAGTCTCCAGAAAGTCGCAAAACAACTTGCACGATGTTGGGGTTGCAGCAGTGTAAACTGAGCCTTACGGTCCCACAGCGGGGGCCCCCCTACGGTGGCAGAACACCAGGACTCAGCCGCAAGTGCCACCATTGTGACCAGGGCCGGAAGTGACAGAGGACATCGATTTATCAGATCCCTTCCTTTGCAGCCTCAGTTGCAAAGATTAATGAATTGGAAGCCCTTTGAAGCTTTCTGCACAGTTTGCTATGCTTCGGTGTTAAATGGACACATGAGTGATTGGTAACGATCGCTCACTGTGTTCATTTAGGAAAGGAAGGGGCCAATAAATTATATATTTACCGTCCCCTTCCCCGTCCTGAAACATCCCCCTGTGTGCCCGCAGCAGCTGCCAGCGGGAAAGGGGAGGAGGGAAGCTTGAAGGACTGCGCGGGGGGGGGCACACAGGGGGGGCCCGGACAGCAGATGGAAGGGGTGCATGTGCTAGAACCAATTCCCCTGCAGTGCAGCCGGAGGGAGGGAGAGGAGGAGGAGCCGGCAGCATTGCAGAGGAAGGCAGAAGATGATTGGTGTCTGCAAAAGGACAGTACAGCCGACCCTGCCGATCAGCAGATGCCTGTGCCCCCCCTTTTGAACTGATGGGGCCCGGGCCCCCCTTTTGAACTGATGGGGCCCGGGCCCCCCTTTTGAACTGATGGGGCCCGGGCCCAGTACAGGAGGGCCGGTTGTACTGCCTCAGTTATCAGCGGCCCTGTTTGTGACCCTGGTAGTTCCAGGACTGGCACACAACCTAAACTATACACGTACGGCAGACTTGTTCCTGTCACACGGGGGGGCGCTCCTTTAAAAATGTTCCTGCTGGAAAGAGTTGACTTCCAAAGATGAATTCGGGCTTCCCGTGGAACGCGCTCTCAGTGCCCCGTTCTAAATTGTCTTATTAATGTCATGAAAATCTGTGACAGAAACCTTCCCTCCCCTCAATTATCCGCTCCGCCACTGAAATTCCCTACAGGAACCTTTAAATAGTGCTTTGGCTTTGCCGACTGCCTATTATAATGTGAATATATTAAAATCTATAAAAAAAAAAAAAAAAAGACCGAGAATATCAAACGCGGCGCGCCGGTTCTTTATTCGGCGTTCTCCGGCACCGCAGACATCACATATTTGCCGGGTAAATTATTGTTTCTTTAATCCTTCACCATTATGTCACACTTTTCATTTGTAGACGTTACACATCACAAGTAGCGGGAAATCTGCTGTCTGTTAAAACATTGCTGGCAATTATTTGCAAGTAATTACTAAAAAAAAAAAAAAAAAAAAAAAAAGAAAATAGAACTTTATTCCAGAGACGAGGATCGGGAATATTTCTGTGACGTAAGATAGTCGGAATTTTGAGTTTTCCCGATTATTTTCCTTTTTGGTGCAACTTTGTCTGCCAGACTTTGTCCTACTTTGCCCACACCTGGATTTATTAACCTGCAATATTATTATATTAGTATTATTTATTATTATTATTATACAGGATTTATATAGCGCCAACAGTTTACGCAGCGCTTTACAGCATGAGCAGTGGTACAATGCACGGGCGCCGCCCCCCCCCCCAATACCTACGCCACCCTACCTATCCATGTGCCGGTTCCTTTCAGGACACCGGGCACATGAATTCCTATGGCGGGGGGGGGGGTTTGAGCCCAGGGGGCTCCGCCCACTACATAAAACTACAGGAGGGGGCAGAGACAAGACCAGTCCCCCTGCATAAGTAGAGAGAGTAGAACAGTGGGAGGGGCCCAAGAGGCTCCACCCACTACAGAAAACTACAGGAGGGGGCGGAGACAAGACCGGTCACTCTGCACAAGGAAAGAGAGCAGAGCAGTGGGAGGGGCCCAGGAGGCTCCACCCACTACAGAAAGGTACAGGACAGGGCGGAGACAAGACCAATCCCCCTGCACAAGAACAGAGAGCAGAGTTGTGGGAGGGGCCAAGCAGGATCCAGCCACTACAGGAAACTACAGGAGGGGGCGGAGACAAGACCGGTCTTTATTACAGGAAGTCTCACACTGGATCACTGCACAGATCTGGAGGAAATACGCAAAGATCACCGAGATTCCAGAAGACACATGACCGATGGATGTAGACAATATTTACTGATCCTGCAACTCAGCTGTAATATAATGTAATTACTACTAATAATAATAATAAAACACAGCAGAAGAAGGTGGAGCCAGGAGCCGTATCACGATGATCGTCTTTTCTCTACAAATGCTGAAACTGCTGGATTTGTAGCACAGCGTGGCACTCATACCACATATCGGGGGTTGAGTAGGTGATTTATACACAAAAACCAAATCTTTAGATTGTCAGATCATTAATGCAAAGCTGAGTCCCATCTCAAATCCACAGGTATCTCATGTCCTAACTATAGATAATCGTTCATCAGTATGCTCAGCCATCAAATGGACGTCGGACGTTCAGGCACAACGAGAGAGAGAGATTAAAGGTGAATGTGGCCCTAGCCAAGGTGACAGCTTTGTCCATCCACTCCGTCCTTATGATTGACATTGATAGGAATTGTTAAAGGCACAGAGAAGCTGCTTTTATTGCACTGGACTGGATCTGTACTGGATTTTGCAATCGAACACCATCTGCCAACAAGTGCACCCTCCCATGTGGAATGATAGGTAGGGGCACAACTTGTATTTGGGCCCACTAGGCATTTACCAGGCCACCCTAGACACTTACCAAGCACTGAGGCCCTCCTAGACATTTGCCAAGCTCTACGGCCCTCCTAGCCCCCCCTCCCCCCAGACATTCATTGAGCACTAAGGCCCTCCTAGACATTCACCGAGCTCTAGGGCCCTCCTAGACATTCACAGAGCTCTAGGGCCCTCCTAGACATTTGCCGAGATCTACGGCCCTCCTAGCCCCCCCTCCCCCAGACATTCATTGAGCACTAAGGCCCTCCTAGACATTCACTGAGCTCTAGGGCCCTCCTAGACATTCTCCAAGCTCTAGGGCCCTCCTAGACATTCTCCGAGCTCTAGGGCCCTCCCAGGCCCCCCCTAGACATTCATTGAGCACTAAGGCCCTCCTAGACATTCACTGAGCTCTAAGGCCCTCCTAGACATTCAACGAGCTCTAGGACCCTCCTAGACATTTGCCGAGCTCTGGGGCCCTCCTAGCCCCCCCCCCAGACATTCATTGAGCACTAAGGCCCTCCTAGACATTCACTGAGCTCTAAGGCCCTCCTAGACATTCACCAAGCTCTAGGGCCCTCCTAGACATTTGCCGAACTCTACGGCCCTCCTAGCCCCCCCCAGTCATTCATTAAGCACTAAGGCCCTCCTAGACATTCTCCGAGCTCTAGGGCCCTCCTAGACATTCTCCGAGCTCTAGGGCCCTCCGGGGCCCCCCCTAGACATTCATTGAGCACTAAGGCCCTGCTAGACATTCACTGAGCTCTAAGGCCCTCCTAGACATTCACCGAGCTCTAGGACCCTCCTAGACATTTGCTGAGCTCTGGGGCCCTCCTAGCCCCCCCCTCCCTAGACATTCATTGAGCACTAAGGCCCTCCTAGACATTCACTGAGCTCTAAGGCCTTCCTAGACATTCACCAAGCTCTAGGGCCCTCCTAGACATTTGCTGAGCTCTACGGCCCTCCTAGCCCCCCCCCCCAGTCATTCATTAAGCACTAAGGCCCTCCTAGACATTCAACAAGCTCTAGGGCCTTCCTAGACATTCTCCTAGCTCTAGGGCCCTCCTAGACATTCTCCGAGCTCTAGGGCCCTCCTACCTCCCCCTAGACATTCCTTGAGCACTAAGGCCCTCCTAGACATTCACCAAGCTCTAAGGCCCTCCTAGACATTCTCCGAGCTCTAAGGCCCTCCTAGACATTCACCAAGCTCTAAGGCCCTCCTAGACATTCTCCGAGCTCTAAGGCCCTCCTAGACATTCTCTGAGCTCTAAGGCCCTCCTAGACATTCACCGAGCTCTAGGGCCCTCCTAGACATTCACTGAGCTCTAAGGCCCTCCTAGCCCCCCCCCCCCCCAGATATTTATTGAGCACTAAGGCCCTTCTAGACATTCACTAGGCCTTAAGGCCCCCGTAGACATTGACTGAGCACTAAGGCCCTCCTAGACATTCACCAAGGAATTTTCTCTAGCATTCACCAAGCACTAAGGTCTCCCTAGGCATTCACCAGATACTAGGTATCTGCCAAGTTTGCCTTCTGAATGACATGGCTCTGGGCCTATTTCAATCTCAGTCAGGGCAACAAACATCCTGAAGACCATGGAGTCCTTCATAAACTGTTAATGATCCTGATCTCCGGGGAGAGGGGGGGGGGGGGCAATAGGGATCAGAAGAGCGTTTCTAACCATTTGAGCATAGTTCTCAGTGACACAAACACCAGTTCAGGTGACTGTGAGGTCATACAATGGGCGGCTTTAGTCTTTCCATTTCTTCTGACATATAAATAAACCCATTTGTGATGATCCAGTGACCCCGAGTGCACCACCCCTGTGCATGGAATGTGTCATGTTGCTTTCAGCCTGTCAGACTCTATAGAGGAGGGGGGGACTCATTCCACATTCTGCTATTTTTTTTTGTTGTTGTTTTGATGAGTCATTATATTTCCAGGCTTAGCAGTTATGCTAATTAAGCAAAAGCGTGCAATTAAATAGACAGATTGCATTTAAGGCTTTGGAATCTCGCTGGCGCTTTTCTGTTTTGTAATTTAAATTTGCTTGATAAAAGTCCTCTTTTTTTTTTTTCTTCTCCTATTTTACAAATCCCTCCCTCGAGCGATTTAGTAGCAGGAAAATCCTCTCGCTCTCCAGCAGCAGCCACATCGCCATTAGACGGAGATAAAGATTCCACATTTTTTTCAACGTTACACTTTTTATGAATGTCGCTGCTAATTCTTCAAAGCGTTCGATCGGAGTCCTTTACCAGCCGGAGAAAAAGTCGGGCTATTCATTGGGAAAGTTTTGGATTCTCGGTTACCATGACAAAACAAGAAAAGACTCCTATGTGGTGTGAAGACTCCCGGCAGCCCCAAATGTAGTGTCAGGGTTGGGCTCAGCCCTTCCTTCTCTGAGCTGGCCACTCAGCTGTTGGCTAATTGCCAGCTCCTATCTCTCCACAGTTACTCAGCTGTTGATGATATCCTGCTCGTCAGTCCTGCCTACTTAAGCCGTTCAGCCCAGAGGAGCTCTGCCTTCGCCTTGGTAAACATCACAGAAAGTATCTCCTGCATTCCTGTTTAAAGACTTGCTTTGCTGACATCCCTTCTGGCTCCAGATCCTGCTTGCTGTTCCTCTACATTGATCCCTGACTTTCTGGCTTGGCTGACTATCCGTTCCGGTTACTGAACTCTGGCTATGTTTTGACTACGTTTGTTCTTTTTACTTTTATTATTAAACAAGTGTGATTTAACTGTAATTCTGTCTCAGTCTGATTTCATGGTTTCTGACATGTAGCATAGGTGGAAGACGGCCCCAGTCATGGCTCCTCCCAAGCCACACCCACTAATGCGTCTTGCTTAGCCCCAGGGCTTAGTTATAGAGGTGGGATCATGTAGTAATTACCGCTTTATAACTTAAACGTGTGACACACAAAACCAAAAACTGTGTACAAACAGCTGGGTGCCGATGTTGCCCTGTGATCCCACCTTTCTATGACTAAGCCCCGAGGAACCCCCTTCATTAGACTGCATTCACACCTCTGTGTTTTAAATCGCAGGCAGATTTGCCGCGATTCTGCCCACGAATTTCAAAGTGCCAAAGTGTGAATGACAAATTGCAGAAAGTAAATTTAAGATGCCATTCATTTGAATGTGACGGAACCGCTTGGCACCCCAACTAATACTTCATATTTCCATCGCACATGTTCCTGGTATAAACTCTAAAGGTTTGGGTGCTGCAGCAACAGCCAGCTGGATACGGGTTCAAGTCACATTGTAGATATTTGCCAGCACACCAAGGATCGGCACAAAGTGGCGTCCAAACGGTTTAATTTATTGCATGTGATGATCACCGCCTGACGAAGGGGTCCTGCGTGACTCCAAAACGTTGCACCTTCTTGTGTTGTGATCATGCAATACATTAAACCGTTTGGACGCCACTTTGTGCCGATCCTTGGTGTGCTGGCAAATATCTACGTGGTGGCACCCCAACTAGGTGCTTCTTTCCACCAAACAGTGCCTCCTGCCCTCCAAACCGTTCCAAGCAGACCGAGAGCTAATACCAGCCCTCCCTCCAGTCAACGTACACAGGCAAGACAAGATGTGGGGATAGAACCAAAGCAATGACTTCTTTATTGAAACTCAGACACATACTTTATACCCCACAGGAGGACATTCCCCTCCTGATCATATCACCCCAACAATACAAACTGTACACAGGAATATAATTGCCATAACTAAACAAACAGCCAACATATACTATAAACATTAAAGTGATACTAAAGGATCGTTTTTTATTTTTTTTAAAATAACAAACATATCATACTTACCTCCACTGTGCAGCTCGTTTTGCACAGAGTGGCCCCCGAACATCAATTTCTGGGGTTCCTCGGCAGCTCTTGCGGCTCCTCCCCGCATTAGACAACCCCCTTGGAGAAGCGCTCTCCCTAGGGGGTTACTTCGCGGGCGCGCTCCCGAGTCCAGCATTCGGCATCCATAAAGACCGAATGCAGGACTCGGCCCCGCCCCCCAGCGCCCAAGTCATTGGATTTGATTGGCGGGAGCTAATGGCTGCGCTGCTATCAATCTATCCAATCAAGAGTTGGGAACCCGTGGAGAGAGGGACGGCGGGGATGCGCCGACGGAAATTCGGGGCTCAGGTAAAAAAAATGGGGAGGCGGTGACTGCAAGGTGTGTTTTCACCCTAATGCATAGGATGCACTGAGGGTTTACAACCTCTTTAAGTTAATTAAACAACTAGCCTTGATTGGGGCAGGAGGACGACGTATTGCGTCCACCCAGGAGCACAGAGCACCCGCCCGGCCATATTATTACAATAGAATGAATGAATGAGTGACTTGTATAGCGCTACCTATGCGAACTGAATCGCCTCAGGGCACTTTTGCCGCTGGTAATCCATCTGCATTAGAGCACGGTCCTTGCCCCATGGGGTCCCGACACGCTCACAAACACATACACATATTTGGCCAATTTTTTCGAAGGGATCTAATTAACCTACCAGCATGTCTTTGGATAGGCTGGGTGGGAAGTGGTGGAAATTGGTGAAAAATCCAAATCCCCAGCAAGTGGCTGAGGGTTAGTATCCCCCCTTCCCCATCCTGGCACCCTAAGGCGGCTGCCTAAGCCGCCTTATGCTTGTGCCAGCTAGGGTGACCACATTTCCAAACTGCCATTCAGGGACACCCCCCCCCATCCCAAAAATCAGCTTGTACTGTAACGAATCACAGCACAGCCGGGGCGGCGAGTGCACGCTCTACCTAGAAGCACTTGCCACGCCCCCAAAAAAGGCCGTCGCATCGCCACTTTACTCACTGACAGTACTTGCCCTGGTCAGCCGAGACCTGTTTTCCCTTGTTCCAACGCTGGCTCTACATTGCCCTGCAGTGATTAGACACAAGAGGCAGGATTTATGATTTCTCAAATCACAAGAAGGGGGTGGGGATTGCGCCTCTCCAGGCATTCCCGGCCAGGACAAGTACTGTTAGTGAGTAGAGTGGCGATGTGCCTTTTTCTGGGCATCAGATCGGAGGGGGGGGGGTTGGGGCTTGTGTCAGTTTTAGTTTCATTCTGGGACACTGTATTGTCCTGGAATGAAGGTGCCCGGGACAGACCTGCAAAATACGGGACTGTCCCGGGCAATCTGGGACACGTGGTCACCTAAGTGCCAGCCCTGATCATCAATGTTTCAGGTCCGGCACAACCCCATTTCAGTACAGAGCTTTGGGATCGAACGGATACAACAAAACCCTTTCCATGCTGTAGGGAGTACATCTGAGGAGCTCCATGTTGGGGTCTTCATAGACTTTCTACCTAGAGAAGATGTTGGGAGTGGAGGCTTCTCAGGTCTTCTGGAGGGCCCTCCATTACTCCCGGCACACAAGTATGATTGGAGGGGGGTCTTTGATGTATATCTGGAGACTCGGCGCACACAAACATCCACAATGATAAGTAATGACGGGAGCTTCTGTTTAATTTGCGGAGCTGATGGTTGTGACTTTGTAGATGAAAGGCGATGCGGAGCGCACAGGTAATGGAAGACTTATTGCTGCTGCATATTCATTTTTATGAGTGGAGCAAGTCTCTCGTATCCAGGCGTTTCATGTAATCGAATCTGCTTCACGTATCCGTGACTTTTTTAATATACGCCATTAACCCTCTGCGGACCGCAGGAGTCAAGCGCGGCTTTGACGTGTTTGTAATGAATATTTTCCGTGCGATCGCTATGTTTTCCTTTGATTTTTATTTAATATGCAGCATTGGAAAAAAAAAAAAAAACACAAACACGGCTGATATTTGGATTTTCATCATCGCCGATGTGTAACTAATAGGAGTTTTCTAATTTAAAAAAAAAAAAATGAAAAGGAGGAATAGAAAAAGTTCGTGTCAAGTTTTAAGAACACAACAGAGGAAAAGACGGAGCGATCCGATCCTCAGATGAGAGCGAAAAAAAATTAATGAAATCATCAGAGCGCAACACGCAGCCGCTACAATGTTTAAATAACTTTCAAAGTGCGCTTTGCTGGGGAGTAAAAGGAAGTAGACACACAATACCATCCCGGATACACATCGATCGACATCAGGACCGCTGAACTGACCGATAAAAAACATTTCTATATCAAAACAATTTCCATTCACCAAGGCCAACATAATTCTTTTCCCCTTTTGCTACATTTCAGAGCTGATGATCTCCTGCAGCAATTTCCTGTCTACATTCACTCCAGCAACGGCCGTACGGTATTCCACACAATGGGCTTCCTGATGGTGGCAACAGTGGACCATGCCTGGTATATCTTCTGTCAGGACCGGGATCTGAACCTGCAACCTCTGCTGTGTCTGGCAGCTGGTGGGTTCTTCTCTTGGAGGGGGGGGGGGCAGCAAACAAAATACAACCGCCCCCCAGAGGCACGACACTGAGACAGCAAACCCCCCCACATCGCCAGGCGGCACGGCTCTGACAGCACATCCCCCAACCGGGCGGCACGGCATGTACCCACTCATGTGTCGGGGGCTGTGGTGTCCTCTCCTGCTCTCCTGGAGTGCGGGCAGTGGCAACTCTGGTGTCCTCTCCTGCTCTCCTGGAGTGCGGGCAGTGACGGCTCCGGTGTCCTCTCCTGCTCTCCTGGAGTGTGGGCAGTGACGACTCCGGTGTCCTCTCCTCCTCTCCTGGAGTGCGGGCAGTGATGGCTCCGGTGTCCTCTCCTGCTCTCTGGGAGTGCGGACAGTGGCGGCTCCGGTGTCCTTTCCTGCTCTCCTGGAGTGCGGGCAGTGGTGGCTCCGGTGTCCTCTCCTGCTCTCTGGGAGTGCGGGCAGTGGCGGCTCTGGTGTCCTCTACTGCTCTCTGGGAGTGCGGGCAGTGGAGGCTCCGGTGTCCTCTCCTGCTCTTCTGGAGTGCGGGCAGTGGCGGCTCCGGTGTCCGCTCCTCCAGCTTCCTCCGCCATGTGTCTCCTCTTCCACCAAAGCGCTAAGCATCCAACAGGATCGCCTGACGCTTTGGCCAATCGGGCCCACCCTATATTGAAGCCCTTTTAGAGCATCTGGCTCTAATCAGGTGCTTCAAACAACAACCCAAACCCCCGCATTGGAATTTATGGCCCGATGCCCTGATATGTAAATCAGGGGGCCAAGCGCATGGATAGGGGAGGCAGCGCCCGTGCGTCCCCTATGGACTGGCAGTATCTCTTCTTGCTGAGATGCTGGACAGCTCACTGCCAGATTCCTTAGACACACTTGCTTAGTGTCTTGCTCCTCTTATGAACTTCCTATTTAAGCCATTCCTTTGCAATTCCTGTTTGCCAGATTATTGTGCTCTCTCCAGCTCTTGTCACTCCTGCAGCCGTCCATATCTCCTCTACCACTCGTTACCCTCTGGTTACAGACCTTTGGCTTGTTTACTGACTACGCTTATGCTTGGTCCCTACCTGCCATATCTGCTACTAGCCCCGTGGCTTGCTCACCTCCTAGTGGGACGATCCTGAGGACCGCAGCCTGGTAGTAATACGCAGCAAAACCCATCCCCACCATCAGGAGCTCTGGTGAATACAGGTTAGTGCTTAGACCTCGCACCTCAGGTCATCTGCCGGGGTGACCTGCTTGTGTACTTATCCAGCTGATTGGTGGGAGGCTACTACTGCTATAGATACCGGTCTCCGAGCCTGACCCCTGACCCCTGACCCCTGATTATGACAATATATGTTAAAATCTCTGCAATGAACATAAATCACTCAGAGGGGATGGTTTTTCTCTCAACACCTTTAAAGGGTAGAAATTTGAGGATGTATTTGGGATTTTTAAGGTGGAGAATTTTAACAAAATGATTTATAAAAAGTAGAAATTTATTGGAACATTAAAAATAAACATACAAAGAGTGGGTATTAATATTACAGTACTAATACAAGTGCTAACTGATTTCATCTCTACAAGTTTCGCCTTGGTGATTGGCTTCTTCAGGAGAATTTATTGATATCAGGCACAGTGAGCACTAGAAGTAGAAATCATTTTTAGAAAAATAGGACAATAAACAGTCACAAAACATCAAAGATATATAACACAGGTTTACAAATTAAAGGCCTTCTTGTAAACCTGTGTTATATATATGTTTGATGTTTTGTGACTGTTTATTGTCCTATTTTTCTAAAAATGATTTCTTCTTCTAGTGCTCACTGTGCCTGATATCAATAAATTCTCCTGAAGAAGCCAATCACCAAGGCGAAACATGTAGAGATTAAATCAGTTAGCACTTGTATTAGTACTGTAATATCAATACCTACCCTTTGTATGTTTGTTTTTAATGTTCCAATAAATTTCTACTTTTTTAAAATTATTTTGTTATAATTCTGCACCTTAAAAATCCCAAATACATCCTCAAATTTCTAATTATATATCAAGGGCTTTATCTTTACTAGATGATAAGCAAAATACTTTTTCACCTTTAAAGGGTAACTCCACTTGCATGGGAAGAAAAAATAACGATTGAAAAAAGCAATATAATATATACATTTGAGACACAAATCATATTGTAACTGAATGTTATTAAAAATTCTCTTTCCTTTTCAATCTGCCGTCGCTGTAATTTCCTATAAAATACAATATGGCCACCTGGAGGCGCTCTGCACACAGATGGTATACAGACCCCGCCCCCCAGAAATTAAATTTCCTGCTTGTGCGATTGGCTCACCGATTTTCCCAGAAGTCTGCACTAAGATACAAGACACATATCAGGCCTCCCCTGCAACAAAAATCTCATTTTTGGTGAGATACTCCTAATAGGAAATCACGTATAAAGGGGGGCAGACCCTGCCACTTTCCTCATTAGAGCCCTGCAGGTGATGCAGCTGATTGATAATTATGAAACCACCTCCATTAACATACACTTTCCACATGGACACAGACAAACACACAGGGATATCCTCAGAATAACAAAAAGGGAGGAATCTGCGACAAAGTTTGTTAAAATCCCCGCAATGTACAGAGATCACCCCGAGGGGAATGTTTTTTTATCAACAAAGATGGAGTTACTCTTTAAATACTGGGGGGCAAGATCTTATAGGCAGTTAGCCTAGATCAGTGATGGAAAACCTTGGCACCCCAGATGTTTTGGAACTACATTTCCCATGATGCTCCACTATACTGCAGTGTGTTTGGGGATCATGGGAAATGTAATGCCAACACAAGGTTCACCACCATTGGTCTAGGACATCGTTACACTCGATGCTGAATCGTTATTCTTGCTGCTGTTCCTGTATCTAACCCTGCTCAATAATTATACCCCCCGTGTGGGCAAACCGGCTGTTACTTCTTCTTATTATTATTATTCAATAATTGAACTTAAAAAGTGTTTTTTCTAAAATGTTATTCATTTATGGCAACGCCATGTGGTATATTCAGTGTGGAATGTCAGTGCCACCTATCAGTGCCAATCAGGGCCCAACAGTGCAGCCTAACAGTGCTGCCAATCAGTGCCCATCAGTGCCAATCAGTGCTGCCTATCAGTGCCACCAATCAGTGCCAATCAGTGCTGCCTATCAGTGCCACCAATCAGTGCCCATCAGTGCCACCAATCAGTGCCCATCAGTGATTCCAATCAGTGCCCATCAGCAGGGCCATCTTAATGCAAGGGCACTCCTGGGCACTGCCCAGGGGCCCCAGGTACATAAAATAATCTTGCACTACATCATATTTGCCAACTGTCCCGGATTTGATGGGACAGTCACGCTTTTTACTAAACTGTCCCTATATGGTCGTGTCCCCGGAAGTGTCCCAGAACATATACTGTGCCCTCCTGAGCCCAGTATTGCGTGCTCCCGCCCCCCCCCCCATACTGTGCCCTTTGTGTTGACAAGTCTTTGATTTATGGAATATTTTCCATTTGTAAAATCGATTTTATTGAAAGTACTAATGAATATATGTTTAATTCTATCAACTATTTATACTTTATTTCTTGAAATCAGGTGCGTAAATTTGGACAAGCTGGTAGGGGTCCCAGTGCATTACTTTGCCCAGGGGCCAATGATGCTATTAAGACGGCCCTGCCCGTCAGTGCTGCCTATCGGTGCCAATCAGGGCTGCCTATCGGTGCCACCAATCAGTGCCCATCAGTGCTGCCAATCAGTGCCACCAATCAGTGCCCATCAGTGCTGCCAATCAGTGCTGCCAATAAGTGCCCATCAGTGCTGCCAATCAGTGCTAATCAGTGCCACACGGTGCTAACAATCAGTGCTGCCTATAAGTGCCAATCATTGCTATCAATCTGTGCTGCCTATGTGTATGAACTCATTTGGGGGGAATTAGATTTCCCATTAAACCCTCCACCTCTATGATACAAAAATCGATAACATTGTATCTATGAAGGATTGTTTTGCCATAAATCAGAGAAATGGGGTGAAGAGGGCACATGGTGGACCCGGCAGGCCGGTTCCGGTATTTTGACACCGGGGTCCATTGCAGGAAACCCTTCTCCTTGTAATAGACTTCCTACACTTCTCCCTTCCCCCAGACAAGACATTGCCCAGATGGAATCGGGTGATGAGAGTCGGAATGGTAAAGACTCGGATAACATGCTATTAATTACAGAACACCGGGGCACGTCATCGTGTTAATTACAGCAAGACTCGCGCTTGGAAGAGCCACTGTCCTGCCTGCCCAATGCTGATGAGTAATTATTTTTCCTCAAGATTCTCCTTTTTTTTTTTTTTTTTTTTTCATTCATTTGATGAGTCCGACTTCCACATCTTGTTAAAATGGGTCTCTGGTGATGAAAGTCATTTAGCATAAATTAATTCTGCGGAATGGCTCTTTATACCTGCTCTGCGCCGGTGGAAACCAAATCTTTACAAAATTGCTTTCATCTTCCTGAAATTAGATGGAGTAAGAGGGTGAGAGCCTTTGATGACAATGCCGCTCTAATTATTATCTTTGTTTATATACTTTATAAGAGCCCAAATCTGTTCCCGTCTTCGGAAATAACAGCCTCCTCGCCGGCTCTTAGACCCGCCACTTCACTTCCCATCAGTCGGATTGCCGCCCGGGTCGTGTTTTTATACCGAGCACAATTCGTTATTATCTTCTATATATAGGAGGCACGGGGCGGACCTTCATATATGGTGCCATCCTAAATCACCATCTTGGCCTATAAATTGAGGAATCGAATGAAGTTCACCCGACTAAATATTCCGTGCGATCAGCGCCATTATTATACCGCCATACAGCCTGAGCGGGAAAGATTCTGGAAGCTCTAAATGGTAACCCCTCCCCCTTTACATTTCTGTTTATTCAGCAATAACTTTGTTTATTTTTTAACCCCTTCAATACCGGGCACTCCCCTCCCCCTTCCTGCCCAGGACAATTTTCAGCTTTCAGCGCTGTCACACTTTGAATGACAATTACGCGGTCATGTAACATTGTACACATAGGACATTTTTATTAATTTTTTTAAGACCGATAAAGATTTCTTTTGGTGGTATTTGATTACCACTGGGGGGGGGGGGTTATTTTTTGCTAAACAAACTAAAAAAGAGAAATTATTGGGAAAAAAAATAGTTTTTCTTTGTTTCTGTTATAAAATTTTGTTTTCTCCTTCTCTGACGGGCACTGATGAGTTGGCACTAATGGGCACCGACAGGCGGCACTGATGGACATCGATAGGTCTGATGGGGACTGATAGGTGGCACTGACGGGCACTTACAGGCGGCACTAATGGACATCGATAGGTCTGATGGGGACTGATAGGTGGCACTGACGGGCACTTACAGGCGGCACTGATGAACATCGATAGGTCTGATGGGGACTGATAGCTGGCACTGACGGGCACTTACAGGCGGCACTGATGGACATCGATAGGTCTGATGGGGACTGATAGGTGGCACTGACGGGCACTTACAGGCGGCACTGATGAACATCGATAGGTCTGATGGGGACTGATAGCTGGCACTGACGGGCACTTACAGGCGGCACTGATGGACATCGATAGGTCTGATGGGGACTGATAGGTGGCACTGACGGGCACTTACAGGCGGCACTGATGGGGACTGACAGGCGGCACTGATGGTCAATAATTTTATTTATTTATTTATGGTACTTATATAGCACAGCACTTTACATATACATTGTACATTCACATCAGTCCCTACCCTCAAGGAGCTTACAATCTAAGGTCCCCAACTCACATTCATAGATAATAGGGCCAATTTAGACAGGAGACAATTACCCTACCAGCATGTCTTTAGAGTGTGGGAGGAAACCGGAGTACCCGGAGGAAACCCACACAGGGAGAACACGCAAACTCCAGGCAGGTGGTGTTGTGGTCAGGATTTGAACCAGCTAATAG
Organism: Lithobates clamitans; assembly: GCA_037952925.1. NCBI lineage: Eukaryota > Metazoa > Chordata > Amphibia > Anura > Ranidae > Lithobates > Lithobates clamitans. Next base: position 622,384 of record JBBGZY010002117.1, read on the forward strand.
CTTGCAGTAATGGGCACTGATAGGCAACACTGATGATGAGGTACTAAAAGCTTTTACTGATTGGCACTTTGATGGGCAATGACTGGCAGCTGATGGGCAGTGATTGGCAAATGTAGTGGGCACCTCTGATTGGGGCTGAGCTGACAATCAATGTGCTGATTATTAGCGCAGACCCCCCCCCCCCTCTGACAGGAGAGCCACCGATCATCTCTCCCCGTCAGCATTAACCAAGAAAAGCCACTTCCTGGCACTTCCCGGTTACACGCTGTGATTAGCTGTGATTGGTCACAGCTGATCATGTGGTAAAGAGATTTCTTAAGAGGTTCTTTACCTAGATCGCAGTTGCGGCTTGTCAGAATGACACACCACCGATCGCCGCACTGCGCGCCCCCGCGGGCACATTATCACGGTTGGTTCTGCTGGATGTCATATGACGCAATCACCTCCCGGCCATCATTCTGCTATAGGCCGGGTGGGAAGCGGTTAAAGTGGTTGTATAGGCACAAGGTTTTTTACCTTTATGCATTCTATGTACAGCAGCCCCCCCTAATACTTACCTGTGCCCCCCTCTCGACCCAGCGATGTCCATGAGAACCTCTTCGGGGACTTGCACGCTTGATTGGCTTTTGGCAGCAGTGGGAGTCGTTGGCTATGGCTCCCGCTGCTGTCATTCACAATCAGGAGATGGAACGGGTGGGGCCAAGCCATGGCTCCATGTGTGAATAGATACACAGAGCCGTGGCTCAAGAGCGCACCTGTTTGGATGCCCCCCGGAGCAAGCTGCTTACTCTGGGGGCATCTGGGGAGTGGAAGGGTGGATGGATGGATGGATGGGGGAGTGGAAGGATGGATGGGGGAGTGAAAGGATGGATGGATAGATGGATGGATGGATGGATGGATGGATGAATGGATGGATGGGGGAGTGGATGGGGGAGTGGATGGATGGATGGATGGGGGATTGGAAGGATGGATGGATAGATGGATGGATGGATGGGGGAGTGGAAGGATGGATGGATGGATGGGGGAGTGGAAGGATGGATGGATGGATGGATGGATGGATGGATGGGGGAGTGAAGGGATGGATGGATGGATGGATGGATGGATGAATGGGGGAGTGGAAGGACGGATGGATGGATTGGGGAGTGGAAGGATGGATGGATGGATGGATGGATGGATGGGGGAGTGGAAGGATAGATGGGGGAGTGGAAGGATGGATGGATGGATGGATGGATGGATGGATGGGGGAGTGGAAGGATGGATGGATGGATGGATGGGGTAGTGGAAGGATGGATGGATGGATGGATGGATGGATGGATGGATGGATGGATGGGGTAGTGGAAGGATGGATGGATGGATGGATGGGGGAGTGGAAGGATGGATGGATGGATGGATGGATGGATGGATGGATGGATGGGGGAGTGGAAGGATGGATGGATGGGTTTCCGCGGATTCATTTCTTCCATTGAAGTTCAGTTACAGATATCACAGCGAACGTTCCACCCCATTTCAGGGAATTTCCTTCTAATACTCGGATGATGTAGAATTACAATGCGGCTGTTTGTGATATTCCTGAATCTTCCATTTCTATATATTCTATATGAATACTTTGTATTTATTTCTAATATCTTCTCTCTGCAGCTTTCTCTACTTTCTGTCTCTTTTGTATCCAAATCTCAAACTTCCTCTCCTCTTTATTAGAAGGGAATGAATGAATGTTCTTTATCTCAGTATTTGGATGTTTTGCCTCATTTAGCCGAAAACGTCGATCCCTCTTTCTATATATGTATATTTTACTTCTAACAAATGCGCCGCTCCTACGCCAGCCGATCTCCCAGCGATGCTCAGGGCCCATTCACACAGCGGCAGCAAATAATCGCACAAATCTTATGCTGAGTGATAATGTGCTTTGTGATAAGTGTGAGTCCGATATCTACACTACTGTGTAAAAATTATAGGAAAAAAAAAACCTTATGGTACACAAAAATACAATGTGAAAAATAAAATGTTCATTGTTAATTGTTAATAAATCAAACAAAATAATTAGACATGCGCACTGCCGAAATTTTTTTTTGTTTGTTTGGTAATTGCACAGCAGTTTTTCAAACAGATTCGCCGTGGAGACCACTTTTATCTCAAAGTGGACCACCAGCCGTTTCAGAGAATACCGGGGGAGTTATGGCAGCTACTGTATCTGCTACCATAACCCCAGGGATTTAAAGTGTAAGTAAACCCTACTATCGTTTCCAGCCAAGGAAGCTGCCATCTTTGCCTCTGTTTAATCAACAACTGCCATGATGCTGCACATGTGATCAGTCATGACACCAGCCATTGGATGGTTTGACAGTTTGGTTGAGAGCACAACCAATGGGAGTGTTACATTTCCGGCACATGCCGGAAAAGTAACCGTTTTATGGATGGGTTTACTTCCGCTTTAACGTCAAAGGACTGACGTATATCGATGGCGGGTGGTCCGGAAGTGGTTAAAGTGTGACATGTTAGGTGTCTATTTACTCGGCGTAACATCAGTGTTTAGTTTCTTGTTTTGTTTTATAAATTAAAGGAAGTGGGTTTTTTCCTGAAAAAAAAAAAACACGTTTGAAAAACTGCTGCGCAAAAACCGCGTGGCATAAAAAATGTCAATGACCGCCATTTTTTTCCCTAGGGTCTCTGCTACACAATATATATATATATATATATATATATATATATATATATATATATATATATAGTTAGGGCGGCATAGTGATGTAGTGGACAGCACTCTTGCACGTCTAGCAGTAAAAAGAGTTGCTGGTTCAAATCCCAACCACACACTACCTGCCTGGAGTTTGCATGTTCTCCCTGTGCCTGCGTGGGTTTCCTCCGGGTACTCCGGTTTTCTCCCACACTCCAAAGACATGCTGGGAGGTTAATTGGCTTCTGTCTAAATTGGCCCCAGTATATGAATGTGAGTTGGGGACCTTAGATTGTAAGCTCCTTAAGGGTAGGGACTGATGTGAATGTACAATGTATATGTAAAGCGCTGCGTAAATTGACGGCGCTACACAAGTAGCTTAAATAATAATAATATTGTTGGAAGGCAACATGGTTTGATATCATATTTCTGTAGTTTCATTAACTGGTTGATGCCGACAGGTGGCCTTTGGAATGTAACAAGTTGCACATCAAAGCTTTGTAGCATATCAGAATATTCATCTGGAAGAAGAAGTCAGACCTCTAACAAAAGCTTGGCTCCTGATCGACTGGTGTGATAACACTATGCAAGCAAGCTTCAAAAAGGACCATGGCTGACAAGATGATTGATGAATGTCCTGCTACAGAAGATCAAAGGGCCAGCTAAGACTGAAGGACCCGGGTCACATAGCGATGATACATGGACTGAATGCTGCCCCTAGAGGCCAATACAGCAGGACGGACAGAAATATAATATATGGAGAAAGACTGCCCCGGGACTACTTTCAACTGTTAGAAAACCTAAATGGGATGGCAATGGGGTTGGGCCTGGACGGTGTATGGATGAAGTTTAAAAAGTTCACACAGAAAAGGAGTCACCCCTTTTCGCTCTTGGCGATTGCCTGATGGTTCTCTGAGCCTCGTGGCTCTCTGTTACCGTCTTGAGCCCAGCTGATGAGATCGTGTCTAGGAGGACAGCCTGGCGATAAGTGTCTTTGATGTTCTTGTGTTATATGCTCTATAGTATTTTCATGTTAGCATTTTCCTATTTTCTTGGGAAATAAATAAGACATTGTTTTATTAAGCAGTGTGTTTGTTTTCATAGCTAACCTTGTATTATTGTGCTTATCAACAGTAACATGTGATCAGAGTTTTAATAGACCAGCTAACTATAAGAATAGACAAATGAATACATATATGGAATAAATAGCGGGAATCCGTAACCACCTTCAGATAATATTTATTTTAACAGTTATTTCATATATATATATAGATATATATCTATAGATATATATCTATATATCTATATATATAGATATATATCTATCTATATATAGATATATCTATATATATATATATATATATATATATATATATATATATATATATATATATATATAAAAATCTATATATATATCTATATATATATATATATATAGATATATAATGTTTCGGGGTTCTGAGTAATTCTCTAGCAAAAAAACAAAGAATTTTGTAGGAGAGGAATGTCAGAATCGGCCACACAAGCCGCACCAACTCTGCATCTACGTTCGCTCATTACAGCCACAAATCTCAGCTGCCACGGTGTTTGGACGACACAAAGAAATCACATATATACCGGGGAGGAGAAGAGACACCTTCTTGCTAGACAATGTTACCCTTTTAAAGATTTCTGAGTAACCATCACAATGAAATGCGGCACATTGGAGGCATTTTCAGGATTTTCAGCTCTAATTATCCATCAATCATTCGGGAAAATAGAAGAAGAACCTCGGCTGGGCTTTTCCCGCGCTTCGCCGACCGCTCACTCCGCTGCTTTACAGCAAAATAAAATAAACAGCTTGTACTCGATTGACTGCAAATCAATAGGGAGAAATACTACACAGCAAGCTAGGAATAAAAAAAAATGGTCAATACCACTTTAAATATTTATTTAAAAAATATGAAACCAAATACATCAGGAGAGACAAACCCAGGGAAGAATGGTACAGGTTGGGGGAAGGGTTCATTTGGACGGCTCGGTAACTCAAAGCTCCCTAAACACACAAGAGATACAATGCTGAGTACAATTCTTTATTTCCGTCATTTTTATGGTGAGGTTCTAGGAGCCAAAAGAGTCAACACTTTGTGTCTGTGTGAAGTGTATGTGTGTAAGATTTAAAGGTTAACTCCGGTCTTCCTAAAGTCCAACTCCAGGCCCTCAGGTGATACACAGAGATGAAACAAATCCTCCTACATATGTTGTACCTGTTTATCTGCCCTCTCTTCTCTACATCTGTTCAAAGTCCTGAATTTACACAGCATTTCTGAGCTCCAGCAGGCAGGAGGAGGGGGGGTGGGCAGGGATCTGATGTCACACACTGCACAGCATAGAGCAGGGAGCCTAGTGTAATCTGACACCTGAGGTGGGGATGGAATGGACACACCCCTTCTACACAGTCTCACACGGAAACATGCACAGCTGAGGCTGTCAATCACCTGCTGTACTGGAGTGGGGGCGGGCTGTCTCCTGGGATTCTTGCTGGAGGGGAACAGGCAGTCCGTCTCCATGTGTTTGCCCCATAGAGGAGAGCGGGACTGGGTCCGTGTCCGCTCCTCTATGTAGAGCGGGGACACGGACCTGTCACCGGCCTGTCAGCGGGAACCAGGTTGAGAGATCACCCACTGAGCAAGTGAGGCACCCATGTGAAAGGGGCCTGAATGTACTCTGAAATGAGGTGGGGGGGGGGGGTACTGAGCTCTATGGGACAGACCCCAGTACCCATTAGAACTAACATAACTTTCTGCACAAAGAAGGAGCAGGAGACTTGTTGTGACCATGGGGCAGCCTAGAAGACTCCTCCTGTGGGTGTGATATCAAGCTGGAGACTTCAAAGAGAATCCACCATCAACCCCCGTCATATCATCACATTCACACAGATTTCATACATTCAATTTGCCTCAACAACCTCCATATTGTTCCCGCCTTTCCACTCCCAGCTCCAAAAGAATCTGCTTGGGCTTGCTGGCAGCACGGTGAGGGAACCGCATGGTGTCAGTTTTATGTAGGAGTGGTCTGTATTTGCATTAAAAAAATGCCCAAATGTGATGCGAACCATGATTGATAGAAACCGAAGTCCAACCAATGAGAGGGACAGTCCAGGGGACAGGGTGGGCTGGGGAGGATGCTGGATGATGCGGAATGTCCTCCAGCCAGGAAATAAGGGAGGTTCTATCTGACTTCCTGCAGTTCCTAATGAGAAGCTCACAGTGTGCAGTGAAATGCGAGGAGAGAATACAACCGTGCAAGACTGAAGGGAAGGCCGGAGTTCATTTGTAAAGTTTTATCACCCGGCAGCTCCTTCAGCTGGCAGCGGCCCTCTATAGCCCATGGCCATTTATTGCTCTCTTTTATTGCACAGCTAAGTGCTTCCTGAGATCCAGATGCATTTCCTATTGATTTCACACACACCAGGCGAGAAGGGGAGAGATCCTCTATTGGTTTAATAATAATGATGACAATTAAACAAATGACAGGCCGCCTGTAAAGGACATTTCAGCGAGGAGCTGGCACGTTGGGTTCAGCGGTAGCGAGTATTATGGGCTGGCAGACACCTTTCTGGTAGACACAAATCACTCTTCGATATCACAAACAGGAACCTAAAGAGCTTCTATTTGTAGACTTTTATTGCTTTTCAAAGAAAGTTCCATCGATGGCTCTAAAATCATCTCAGCAACGGCGGCTACCAGAAAACACGGCTCCATTATTACCACAGACAATCTAAATGCAGAAAAAAGAAGGGGAACAATGGAACACAGGTCTCTGTACTACTCTATCGACAAACAAATTTTCCCTGTGAGCTGTAACATGAAAAGACGGAGGAGTTGTATATAATACCGAGAAAACATTGTCCATCATACAAAGAGTCCACCGTCTATAAATGGAGAAAACACCGTCCACCTTACAAAGAGTCCACCATCTATAAATTGAGAAAGCACCGTCCACCGTACAAAGAGTCCACCATTTCTAATTGTAGAAAACACTGTCCACCGTACAAAGAGTCCACCATCTATAAATGGAGAAGGCACCATCCACCGTACAAAGAGTCCACCATCTATAAATGGAGAAAACACTGTTCACTGTACAAAGAGTCCACCATCTATAAATTGAGAAAGCACCGTCCACCGTACAAAGAGTCCACCATCTATAAATGTAGAAAACACCGTCCACCATACAAAGAGTCCATCATCTATAAATGGAGAAAACACCATCCACTGTACAAAGAGTCCACCATCTATAAATGGAGAAGGCACCATCCACCGTACAAAGAGTTCACCATCTATAAATGGAGAAGGCACCATCCACTGTACAAAGAGTCCATCATCTATAAATGGAGAAAACACCATCCACTATACAAAGAGTCCATCATCTATAAATGGAGAAAACACCATCCACCATACAAAGAGTCCATCATCTATAAATGGAGAAAACACCATCCACCATACAAAGAGTCCATCATCTATAAATGGAGAAAACGCCATCCACCGTACAAAGAGTCCACCGTCTATAAATGGAGAAAACACCGTCCATCGTACAATGAGTCCACCGTCTATAAATGGAGAAAACACCATCCATCGTACAATGAGTCCACCGTCTATAAATGGAGAAAACACCGTCCACTGTACAAAGAGACCACCATCTATATACGTACAATACACCGTCCACCGTAAAAAGAGTCCACCATCTATAAATGGAGAAAACATCGTCCACTGTACAAAGAGTCCATCATCTATAAATGGAGAAGGCACCATCCACCGTACAATGAGTCCACCATCTATAAATGGAGAAAACACCGTCCATCGTACAATGAGTCCACCATCTATAAATGGAGAAGGCACCATCCATCATACAAAGAGTCCACCATCTATAAACGTAGAAAACACTGCCCACCGTACAAAGAATCCACCATCTATAAATGGTGAAGGCACCATCCACCATACAAAGAGTCCATCATCTATAAATGGAGAAGGCACCATCCACCGTACAAAGAGTCCACCATCTATAAATGGAGAAAACATCGTCCACTGTACAAAGAGTCCACCATCTATAAATAGAGAAAACACCGTCCACTGTACAAAGAGTCCACCATCTATAAATAGAGAAAACACCGTCCATCGTACAAGGAGTCCACCATCTATAAATGGAGAAAACACTGTTCACTGTACAAAGAGTCCACCATCTATAAATAGAGAAAACACCGTCCACCATACAAAGAGTCCACCATCTATAAATGGAGAAAACACTGTCCACCGTACAAAGAGTCCACCATCTATAAATAGAGAAAACACCGTCCATCGTACAAAGAGTCCACTATCTATAAATGGAGAAAACACTGTTGTCTATAAACTGGTACAAAGTGCAAACCTTTACTGATCGCTTTGTTTACTGATATCTGCTCTGTGATTGGTTGTTACGGCTTAGTGTTCCAATATCGCTGGAGGCAATTCATAATCAATTTTAAAGATACTGAACCATCTGGGAGGTTTTCCCTAGACAGCAGATCATATAATTATATATATATTTATCTTCTCTGTTCCTATTTTCTTCCAAGAGAAAAGTCTGTCAGATTTTACAGTGATTTCTTGAAGAAGTCTTCATCTAACCTTGTCCTGGTAGGTCTCCATGTGTGTGTACTAGTTGGGCAGGACTGGTGCGGACAGTCAGTTAGGAGGACTGGGAACAAGATCAGCCAGGCATGGCTGGTTGCAGCCAGGTGGGCTAGCATTTTCTGCAAGCAAGTGGAGCTGGGATCAGTGGCCACAGGGAAGCAGAAGGAAAGATGACATGCTGTTTGCTCAAATTGTGCTACTTTTGTCAAGGGACTGAGAGTTCCTGCCTGTAATGGGCCATTGGAGGAAGGAAAATGCTTTCTGACTGGCTGTGCAGCAAGTGGGGGGCCCGGCACATCAGCGACTCCTACAGAGGTGTGTGTCTATACACATATTTATGGTGCAAAAGCAAAAACCAGCCATGCAAACATTTAGTAGACAAGTTGTGGATAATGGTAGGCGGCTCTGCCTTGGCGTTCCTTCATAGCGAAGAACAAAATGTTCTGCCGTCTCCCGGGAGAGCGCGGCTTTTCCCAGACTTCGCCTGGATCCAGAAGCGGTGGGGTTCTCTCGTACGAAGCTCCCCAGCCACGTCAGACCTGTTGTAGCCTCTGGACGTCTTTGCCGGAGTTTTTCAGAAATTCTCTGGTGAGAGGAACCTCAGGAGGAATCACATCCACTTCCACCCTCCCCATTTCATTGATTTTTTTATGACCTACACCATATAAAGAGCCTGTAAAGTGCACTTTTACTGTAATTACTGAGAAAATACAAGTTGTCAGGGAGGGTTTGGGGGGGGGGGGGTGTGTGTGAAGAGGGGGGGCTGTAAAACAAGAGGGGAGAAGATAAATCACCGTAGACGTCTCTCACCTCTAGGAAAGCGAAGTGACTGGACGGGAGGCCTATTTATCATATTCCTGGAGCCTGTCAGCTGGTTAACCAGACACACAAGGATAGTCAATAAAGTGCGATGGATAATTCCCCGCCTCGGACTTGTCTGCCTTTTAATTTAGTAAATAAATAAAGACTCTTCCATGGCGGGTTCCCTTCCTCCCGCCTTAGTTGGCCATCTTCTAAATGCCGTCTCAGCAATTAAATAGCTCCGCCGCGCCGATGGAAGGAGGATGAAGGATCCTCACAGAGGATGGCGGAGACCTGATGGTACCGTGAGGGCAACCCCCCCCCAAAGGACCCTCAAAGGACTCCACACTGGACGCATGCTGAGCTATGAACTGCTCTACTGAAAGCTTGAAGATGACCTCCCGGCCGACGTCTTGCCATGGAGGAGTGCTAACATTCCCTCAAAGTGCTTCTAAAGGCTGAAGGTTTTTTTTACTAGAATTCACAACGTAGATATTTGCCAGCACGCCAAGGATTGCCACAAAGTGGCGTCCAAACGGGTAGTTTATTGCAGGATCACAAGTCAACAAAGGTGCAACGTTTCGGAGTCACGCAGGACCCCTTCATCAGGCCATCACATGCCTTCGTCAGGCCATCACATGCCCTCGTCAGGCCATCACATGCCTTCATCAGGCCATCACATGGCTTCGTCAGGCCATCACATGCCTTCGTCAGGTCATCACATGCCTTCGTCAGGCCATCACATGCCTTCGTCAGTAATAATATATGAATAAATAAATGTAAAATAAATACACAAATGACTAAAACTCATCAAAAATAAGTAAAATAAATGAATAATATGTAATAATTTGTTAATAAATAATAATTGACCTTAAAAAATATTAAATAAATAATAATAATGATAAAATAACAATAAACACCCAGACTAGAACAAAAAAGTACATTATTATTATTATTAATAATAAGGAAGTTTTTTTGAAGACACATCACACACTTTTTTTCACACCAGTTGAAGGATTTGGTTTGTTTGCATTATTATTTGAACTTTTATTCATTTTTTCTATATATTGCACAAGTTCAGTTGTGGTCTTGTTTTATTTTATTCTGTAGATTGTTATATTGCAGCTCTGCCACACTTTTCATTTTTAATAATAATAATAATGTATTTTGTGTTAGGGTTAGGGTGTTTAGTTATTTATTATGTTTTTTAAGGGGTAAGGGTTAAAGTTAAGGGTTAATTATTTATTTATTTTTACTTAGTATTAATTTATTGATTTTTTTTTAAATTTATTTATTTGAGTATTTATTTTACATTTATTTATAAATTTATTATTATTTGTATAATAATAAATAAAATAATACATAAATAAAATAATAATAAATAACCCTAACCCCCAACTCCTAATCCTAACACTAACCTAAACTGAACTCGAACCCCTTACCCTAACGAAAAAAAACATTATAATAAATTAATAATAATAAAATGTTTTGCCTTTAGTTGTACTTTCAGCTGTCTGTCCCCTTTTTTTCTGAAGACAAGCTTTATAAATTCTGCGCTTTGAACAGATATAGAGAAAAGAAGAGTGCAGATAAACAGGTACAACTTATGTAAGAGGATTTGTTTCATCTCTGTGTATCACCTGAGGCTGGTCACTTCACTGGGGATATGGATAGCACTTTAAGGTAAAAAAAACTTCTGTCTGCAGCTAAGAGTGAAAGAACATTTCCCTGGCATCCCTTTAGATGAGCATTTTCCCATGGAGGAGGCGATTACAGAGAGCCCAGTCCTGTGAGTACCAATGAGGAGAGATGGCTGCTTAATGTGCGGCGTATGCTTTCACATGTGACTGCTGCGGACCGTTCACTAAGTGTGATTGACTGTGTAATGTCCAGTGACACCGGAATATGTTGTTGTGATGTGGAGGTTACTACATACCCCCACCCCCCAAGTACCATCAGTAAAGTGCAGCAAATCTACTCATTTGTATGGACATTCCTTCCTTGGGGTATAAAGGTCAAAGGCTGGGATGTGGAGGCCTCTGGCATGAAGTGGGGTACAATATGGCAGAGGGTTCGGTCTCAGCAGGAGGGAGAGTGTTCTAGCAAAACTGACAAGAGTGGGGCGGGGGATGTGCTCTTGGCACCAATTCTAGCCAATTGCAAAGCCCCTCTTACATGTGATGGGGGGGGGGTGCTATCCTATGGAAATGGTTGGTGGAGATGGGAAATAGTTGGTGGAGATGGGAAATAGTTGATGGAGATGGGAAATAGTTGGTGGAGATGGAAAATGGTTGGTGGAGATGGGAAATAGTTGGTGGAGGTGGGGAATAGTTGGTGGAGGTGGACACATGAAATGTCTATGTGATGGGGGGGATCTTCTATTCTATGGAATTGGTTGGTGGAGATGGGAAATGGTTGGGAGAGGTGGACACATGACATGTCTATGTGATGGGGGGTGGGGGGGTCTTCTATTCTATGGAAATGGTTGGTGGAGATGGGAAATGGTTGGGAGAGGTGGACACATGAAATGTCCATGTGATGGGGGGTGGTCTTCTATTCTATGGAAATGGTTGATGGAGATGGGAAATAGTTGGTGGAGGTGGACACATGGAATGTCTATGTGATGGGGGGTGGGGGGGTCTTCTATTCTATGGAATTGGTTGATGGAGATGGGAAATGGTTGGGAGAGGTGGACACATGACATGTCTATGTGATGGGGAGGTTCTTCTATTCTATGAAAATGGGAAAATGGTTGGTGGAGATGGGAAATAGTTGGGAGAGGTAGACACATGAAATGTCTGTGGTGGGGGGTGGGGTGGTCTTTTATTCTATGGAAATGGTTGGTGGAGATGGGAAATAGTTGGGAGAGGTGGACACATGAAATGTCTATGTGATGGGGGGGTCTTCTATTCTATGGAAATGGTTGGTGGAGATGGGAATTAGTTGGTGGAGGTGGACACATGAAATGCCTATGTGATGGGGGGTGGGGGGTCTTCTATTCTATGGAAATGGTTGGTGGAGATGGGAAATGGTTGGGAGAGGTGGACACATGACATGTATATGTGATGGGGGGTCTTCTATTCTATGGAAATGGTTGGTGGAGATGGGAAATGGTTGGGAGAGGTGGACACAGGAAATGTCTATGTGATGGGGGGTCTTCTATTCTATGGAAATGGTTGGTGGAGATGGGAATTAGTTGGTGGAGGTGGACACATGAAATGCCTATGTGATGGGGGGTGGGGGGTCTTCTATTCTATGGAAATGGTTGGTGGAGATGGGAAATGGTTGGGAGAGGTGGACACAGGAAATGTCTATGTGATGGGGGTCTTCTATTCTATGGAAATGGTTGGTGGAGATGAGAATTAGTTGGTGGAGGTGGACACATGAAATGCCTATGTGATGGGGGGTGGGGGGGTCTTCTATTTTATGGAAATGGTTGGTGGAGATGGGAAATGGTTGGGAGAGGTGGACACAGGAAATGTCTATGTGATGGGGGGTCTTCTATTCTATGGAAATGGTTGGTGGAGATGGGAATTAGTTGGTGGAGGTGGACACCCCTGTCTCTGTGATAGGGGAGGGGGTTCTTCTATTCTATAGAAAACATTGGAGGAGATGACAAGAAGAGACCCAACAGCAGGGAGGATGAGATTGATGCAATAACAGATTTCCAACTGTTTGTGACAAACAAATAAAACTATCCGGTATGAGTCCTTCCTGCAGGTAGGTAGGAGACTCCGCTGTGCCCGGGCTGTCAGCTGGTTGTCCTATCAGTGCCAAGCTGCTTGCCGCAGATGGAAGGAGGTGAAGCCTGTGGATGGGACTGATGCTGACAGCGCTTGTATAAAGCTACCTGCAAACAGCCCCGGGTTGGGGGGAATGGGACGGGGGAGGGGTGGGGAAGGGGGGGGGAGGCACAGCTTTGTTAATGGTAATGGCACACACTGCATTATAACCCCTCGACTGCTGGAGCTGTTAAAGAGCCACAGGAGAGCCCATGCAGATCATTAGCCCTTTATTCCCCCCTCCCCCTTCGATGCCCATCCTGGTGCTGAGCAAGACTAATTAAAACCAGCAGGACGCACCATTAGCCGGGAACTTGTTGGATCCGGGAAACGGTAAATAACCTTAACCCCTTCTTCTCTGCTGGACAGAAGTGTAAGAGATCCCTCCCGGAGAACCGCTGGAAGGGAAGGGGTGAGATGGATTTCTACTTTGTTATTAACCCTTAAAAGCCCGCCCACCCATCTGCCATGTCACATCTCATCACCTCCATCAGCCAACGCCGGTACAATCTACGGGATGAGAAATCTGGGCACCGGGATACACCGGGAGCCAACTGGTAACGTCGAGCATATATTTCTGTTACTTTGTAAATCATTGAAATAAAATAAATTTCAGGTGACCCCCTCACCCCCCCCCCCCCCCCAAAAGAAAAGAACAGGAGAAATATGTAACCAACTGAGGGACCTTCCTGACCTGCAGATGGGACCAGTGAAGCATCGTCACTCTCCCAGATCCGTGATATAGATAATCAATTTTTTTATAGCAATTTGAAGAATCTTTGAACTTTTTTTTGAACTAAAAAAATATTTTATGGCTTTCAATTTTATGAATTTTCATTGTATAAATGGTGACCACATTAGGCATGAGAGCACAGTGTGGTCAGTTTTCTGGCTGTGCTGGGAAATCATCCTGCTCTCCTTCATGTCCTGAAACGCCCCCCCCCCCCCCCACACACACACACATATACACAGCCATTCACTGGGAGGATCAGTGTACTGCTTCTCCCATCTAGTTCTCTGAACTCCTTATTCAACTGAGAACAAAGGGTGTGTGATCACTTACAAAAAATGGGGGAAGGGGGGAAGTTATGTATATATTTTTTTTTTATATGTACACACACAAAGATTTTGACTTTCTTTTTTATTTTAAACTGAATGGGTTTTCTTACAAGGTGAGGGTTCACATATTCTTTAAAGCTGAAGTTTATTCACTGGGTCTCTGTGCTTCTCTATGGCACACAGGCAGATCATGGCTGGTGGGAGGGGCGGCAGGGGGCTGGGATGTTTTTAGGGAGCTATGTACAGCCCCCTGCTGCCCCTCCCACCAGCCATGATCTGCCTGTGTGTCATAGAGAAGCACAGATACCTCATTACTCTCCCCAAGAGCCCTCAGTCCTGATACAAGCAATGGATGGGCTCTTGGGATGTGTGACCTGTGAAATAAATTGTGCTTTGCCACATTGTGACCGCGGCAGTGAGTGCTAACATAGAGAGAGGCTGGGCGGCTGCGGTGGAGCAACACGACGACTAATCTACCTGGAAAGAAGTTGCTGACAGCAGTAAAAATAAAAGACAAAAGTTCTACTCTGTAGAAGATAGTTTCATGTCACGGGTCATACACCAGGGCAAGACTGAGCACAGCAATCAGACACAAGGTGGATACACGACATCAGCAACGTCTCTCCAGGAAAAGATTTCACAGAAGACTGGAGGTTCAAGATCTGCTGTTCAAGCTCTTTTGAGGAAGCATCAAGAAACGGGCAACGTTGAGGAGTGTAGACGTAGTGGTCGGGTATCGTTGAGGAGTGTAGATGTAGTGGTCAGGTAACGTTGAGGAGTGTAGACGTAGTGCTTGGGTAACGTTGAGGAGTGTAGATGTAGTGCTTGGGTAACGTTGAGGAGCATAGACGTAGTAGTCGGGTAACGTTGAGGAGCGTAGACGTAGTGGTTGGGTAACGTTGAGGAGCGTAGACGTAGTGGTCGGGTAACGTTGAGGAGTGTAGATGTAGTGGTCAGGTATCGTTGAGGAGCGTAGACGTAGTGCTTGGGTAACGTTGAGGAGTGTAGACGTAGTGCTTGGGTAACGTTGAGGAGCATAGACGTAGTAGTCGGGTAACGTTGAGGAGCGTAGACGTAGTGGTCGGGTAACGTTGAGGAGCGTAGACGTAGTGGTCGGGTAACGTTGAGGAGTGTAGATGTAGTGGTCGGGTAACGTTGAGGAGCATAGACGTAGTGCTTGGGTAACGTTGAGGAGCATAGACGTAGTGCTTGGGTAACGTTGAGGAGCATAGACGTAGTGATCGGGTAACGTTTAGGAGTGTAGACGTAGTGGTCGGGTAACGAGGAGCATAGACGTAGTGGTCGGGTATCGTTGAGGAGCGTAGACGTAATGCTTGGGTAACGTTGAGGAGCGTAGACGTAGTGATCGGGTAACGTTGAGGAGTGTAGACGTAGTGGTCAGGTAACGTTGAGGAGCGTAGATATAGTGGTCAGGTAACATGAAGGAGTGTAGACATAGTGGTCGGGGAACGTTGAGGAGCGTAGACGTAGTGGTCGGGTAACGTTGCGGAATGTAGACGTAGTGGTCGGGTAACGTTGAGGAGCATAGACGTAGTGGTCGGGTAACGTTGAGGAGTGTAGATGTAGTGGTCGGGTAACGTTGAGGAGTGTAGATGTAGTGGTCGGGTAACGTTGAGGAGTGTAGATGTAGTGGTCGGGTAATGTTGAGCTTGACACAGTGGTCGGGTAATGTTGAGCGTAGACTCAGTGGTCGGGTAAAGTTGAGCAGCGTAGACACAGTGGTCAGGTAACGTTGAGGAGTGTAGACGCAGTGGTTGGGTAACGTTGTGGAGTGTAGACACAGTGATTGGGTAACATTGAGCAGCATAGATGTAGTGGCAGGGTAACGTTGAGGAGTGTAGACACAGTGGTTGGGTAACATTGAGGAGCGTAGACACAGTGGATGGGTAAAGTTGAGGAGAATAGATGCAGCGGTTGGGTAATGTTGAGGAGCGTAGACACAGTGGTCGGCAAAAGAAACTTAATGTGGCAAATAAAAAACACATCATGCTTCCTTTCCTTCCACAATGGAAGATGTCCAGCAGTGCCATTATCACAGAACTGGCAAAATAAACAGTGGGACCCAGGTACCCCCATCTACTGTCCGGAGAAGTCTAGGAAAACAGTGGGACCCAGGCACATGCATCTACTGTCTGGAGAAGTCTGGTGGAAAACCAGTGGGACCCAGGTACCCCCATCTATTGTCCAGAAAATTCTGGTGGAAACTAGTGGGACCCAGGTACCCCCATCTACTGTCCGGAGAAGTCTGTAGGAAACCAGTGGGATCCAGGTACCTCCATCTACTGTCTGGAGAAGTCTGGTGGAAACCAGTGGGACCCAGGTACCCCCATCTACTGTCCGGAGAAGTCTGTAGGAAAACAGTGGGACCCAGGTACACCCATCTACTGTCCGGAGAAGTCTTGAGGAAACCAGTGGGACCCAGGTACCCCCATCTACTGTCTGGAAAAGTCTGGAGGAAACCAGTGGGACCCAGGTACCCCTATCTATACTAAAGTATTTTTACTTTAGTTATGCTTAAAAGTGATTGTACTATACTATACTATACATTACTATACTATACAATACAATACATTACTATACTATACTATACTATACTATACTATACTATACTATACTATACTATACTATACTATACACACAGACTTCCTATAATAGATCATAGAATCTCTTCCAAAACACGATGTGCTAACCTGGAAAATGAAATTGCTGAGTGTGTGTGTGTGGGGGGTGGGGGGAGGGGATCCTAATGATCAGAAAATGATAAATCACTGAACGCGTCTCGGAGGAGTTTGATCAGAAATGATGGAATGAGAGGCGGCGAGGCTCGGCCTCCGTCCTCCGAGTCGCTCGTGTTTTCTGCTCTCCAGTCACAATAACAGCGGGCAACTTTTTAATAGATATAATGGCGCATTTTTCATAACGTGACATCAGACGAGTCCCGCGTGGCACAATAGCCGGCGAGGATAAAATGGGGGGAGGGGATCATTAATGGGCGCGGCGGCTGCATTCCACATGTTGAGTATTGAAGTCAGACAATCGGAATGACGCCGGAAACCAACATGCGTCCCTCTAATGAATGGATGGAGGTGCCGGCAGCATGGTCACCACTGAATGAAACAAAAATAATAATCATACTGATAATAAAAATGTTACATAGTAACGAGGCCGCGTCTGCTTTGCTGCCAATCAGACGTTCCAGCCCGACAGAAAACCGACCAATGAACGGCCAGGACCGCCATAGCAGAGATCAGCCAGCGCCCCCCCCAAGGGCTTCATTTATTAACCACTTACTGTCCAGGACAATCTTCTAATATTTCACTCACATGTTATAATCAACAATTTATTTCTAGAAAATGACTTAGAACCCCCAAACATTATATATTTTCTTTTTGAAGCAGAGGCCCTGGAGAATAAAATGGTGGCTGTTGCCATTTTTTTATAATACGCCATATTTGCGCAGTTATTTATCAAACACAAATTTTCAGGAAAAAGATACCAAACGTGTCAATACTCAAAACTGCGTCCACCCGAGAAATAGCGATAAACGATAGTACCTACATTTTTTTTTTATAGGTAACGTAAAAGCTTTTACAGCAGGGGGAGGCAACCTGGGGGCTCTCCAGCTCTCGAGCACATTGGAACCATGTGATCACTGCTGCAGATCACACACACACACTTATGCCTCGTACACACGGTGGGATTTTCTGACGGAAAATGTTCGATGTGAGCTTGTTGTCGGAAATTCCCCCCGTGTGTAGGCTCCATCGGACATTTTCCATTGGAATTTCCGTCACACAAAATTTGAGAGCTGGATCTCAAATTTTCCGACAACAAAATCCGCTGTCGGAAATTCCGATCGTGTGTACACAATTCCGACGCACAAAGTTCCACGCATGCTCGGAATCAAGCAGAAGGAGCCGCACTGGCTATTGAACTTCATTTTTCTCAGCTCGTCGTACGTGTCGTACGTCACCGCGTTCTTGGCGTTCGCAATTTCTGACAAGCTTTGTGTGGCCGTGTGTATGCAAGACAAGTTTGAGCCAACGTCCGTCGGAAAAAAATCCAGGACTTTGTTGTCGTAAAATCCTATCGTGTGTATGCGGCATAATACAACAATGATCTCATAAATGGACGCTTTTTATGACCATTGTTTACTATGTGATGTGTGATTGGTCGAGGCGATCATGTGGCATCTGGGAAGATCACAGAGGACCGACGCCGAGGACCACGATGAGCTGTGTCTGGTGGATCACACTGCTGTGCCCCACCGCGGGGCGCTCCCGAGGCACGTCAGCGGTACACATGTGCAGAAAGGAAAAATTAGTTTAGTTTCATTTCGTTATTTACATAAATCTGTTTAATTCGTTTACGGAAATGTGTTTTGTTTATTCGAATTTGAATCTGTTAACATTTTTTGAATTTCATCAAATTTAACGCAATTCGGACGAATTTGGAAAATTTGAATCAATTCGAAGTACAATTCCATTTGAAATTTGAATTTATTCTATTGGAAATGTGAATTTTGGAAGATGGTGATATTCTTTCTATTCTATCCCATTCTATTCTATTATTTTTTTCTATTCTATTCTATTGTATTTATATTCAAATTGACTCTATTTGAAGTTTGAATTTCAGAAGATTATATTCTTTCTATTTCATTCTATATTTTTTTCTATTCTATTCTATATTCTATTCAATTCCATTCTTTTTTTCTATTCTTTTTTTTCAATCCTATGCTAATCTTTTCTATTCTATTTTTTTTCTATCCCATTCGATTTTTTTTTTCTATTCGATTTTTTTCTATTGTATTCATATTCAAATTTAGTCTATTTGAAATTTGAATTTCATAAGATGGTTATATTCTATTTTATTTTATTTTATTTTTTATTCTATCCCTTTCTGTTCTTATATTTTCTATTTTGTTTTGTTTAACGCTATTCTATACTTTTTATGTTCTATTCTATTAATTTCTATTCTATTCTTTTTTTGTCTATTCGATATTTCCAATTCAAAAACTATTCAAATCCGATAACTATTTGAATTTGAGTATCGTCCAAAATGATATTTTGGATTCGTTTAAATGCGTTACTATTGTAATTCGGAAATTTGGATACATCTGAATTTTTGAATAACGAAAAAAATTTGCCCGACCTTCAATTCGGAACGAAACGAACCGCACGCGCTTTGCCTAGTGAGGAGGACGCCGTACCGGCACTCTGTCCCGGAATAACGGAGCTGCTGGCCAGAACTAAAAATCCTGCTGCTGGTCAGCAAGTGGTTAAAAAAAATTATTATTATTATTATTATTGTTGTTATTATTTCTACTATTAATATTATTATTGTTATTATTATTATTATATTATTGTTGTTATTATTTCTACTATTAATATTATTATTGTTGTTATTATTATTATTATTATTATTATATTATTGTTGTTATTATTTCTACTATTATTATTATTATTATTATTATTATTATATTATTGTTGTTATTATTTCTACTTTTAATATTATTATTGTTGTTATTATTATTATTATTATATTATTGTTGTTATTATTTCTACTATTATTATTATTATTATTATTATTATTAATAATATTATTATTATTATTATTATATTATTGTTGTATTATTTCTACTTTTAATATTATTATTGTTGTTATTATTATTATTATTATTATTATTATTATATTATTGTTGTTATTATTTCTACTATTATTATTATTATTATTATTATTATAGTTATTATTATTTCTACTATTAATATTATTGTTATTATTATTACAAATGTAATGAAGTTGAAAAAACAATTGGAATAATTTTGTTCCAGCTTTTGTCTGTTTGTCTGTCTTATCTATAATGTCTGTAGAAAAAAACTAAATAAAATGAAATAGAAAAAAAATTTAAAACAAAAAAAAAAGATATATAAGAATCTCTTAGTACAATAATCTTACTAAAGCTGCAGGACAGTTTTGCGTCTCCCGGCTCTTTATCGGGTGCAATAATGATTACGCTGAACAAACAACAAACAGGAATACAGGTCGGAGGTCACACAAAGCTCTGCGATCGATTCCTCCGCTTATTCTGGTTACATTGTTGCAATCTAATGATTAAAACATAAAATTAAAGAAAAACTGAAACAAAAAGTAACAACCTCACCATTGCGCAACACAAGATCTTCCTATCTGAACCGTAAGCCTCCTGCACACTGGACCTTTTTACACTGCTAGCTTTTTATTTTTTCTGACCCCCCCCCCCCCCCCATTTGTATAGAATAAAAACAACCCACAGCCGGTGCGTCCAGGAACAGCGGCGTTTTGGCAGAAAAAAATGGCTGACGTGTGTAAAATGTATCAAAACGCACGTTAGCACTTGGCGCATTTAGCACTTGAGCGTTAATTCACTTCATTAGCCAAATAAAATGGTTATTCTGGCCAATGAAATGAATAAACGCTGAAGTGCTAAACGTCTAAAGTGTCCAAAAAAAAGGAATTCTGTCAGAACGCTGCTACCGGGAGAAAACGAGAGAGAGAAAAACGCACAGCGTGTACGAGGCCGGGATCTACACCTCGATCACCGCCCAGGAATCGCAGGGAACGTTGTGTCTCTGTAATGGTTGTATAACTGCCTATAATGAGAGCATTACAGGATGACTGCCGGGGGACGCAATGTTCCCGCTGATTGGAGCCCCTCCTGTCTCCTGCACCCAGGACCTCACCTCTCCGTCATATATATATATACTGTATACATGTAATATTTCCAAAAGTATTGGGACGCCTGCCTTTACACGCACATGAACTTTAATGGCATCCCAGTCTAATGCCCCGTACACACGGTCGGACATTGATCGGACATTCCGACAACAGAATCCTAGGATTTTTTCCGACGGATGTTGGCTCAGACTTGCCTTGCATACACACGGTCACACAAAGTTGTCGGAAAATCCGATCGTTCTGAACGCGGTGACGTAAAACACGTACGTCGGGACTATAAACGGGGCATTTGCCAATAGCTTTCATCTCTTTATTTATTCTGAGCATGCGTGGCACTTTGTCCCTCGGATTTGTGTACACACGATCGGAATTTCCGACAACGGATTTTGTTGTCGGAAAATTTTATAGCCTGCTTTCAAACTTTGTGTGTCGGAAAATCCAATGGAAAATGTGTGATGGAGCCCACACACGGTCGGAATTTCCGACAACAAGGCCCTATTACACATTTTCAGTCGGAAAATCCGACCGTGTGTACAGGGCATTAGTCCGTAGGGTTCAATATTGAGTTGGCTCCGCCCTTTTCAGTTATAACAGCTTCAACTCTTCTGGGAAGGCTGTCCACAAGGTTTAGGAGGGTGTCTATGGGAATGTTTGACCATTCTTCCAGAAGAGCATCGTGAGGTCAGGCACTGATGTTGGATGAGAAAGCCTGGCTCACAGTCTCCGTTCTAATTCATCCCAAAGGTGTTCTATTGGGTTGAGGTTAGGACTCTGTGCAGACCAGTCAAGTTCCTCCACCCCAAACTCGCTGGACCTTGCTTTGTGCACTGGTGGGCAGTCATGTTGGAACAGGAAGGGGCCGTCCCCAAACTGTTCCCACAAAGTTGGGAGCATGAAATTGTCCAAAATGTCTTGGTATGCTGACGCCTTAAGAGTTCCCTTCACTGGAACTAAGGGGCCAATCCCAACCCCTGAAAAACAACCCCCACACCATAATCCCCCCTCCCCCCACACCATAATCCCCCTCCCCCCCACACACCATAATCCCCCCTCCACCAAATGGTTTGGACCAGTGCACAAAGCAAGGTATCTGTGGAGAACTGTACCCGATTTTGCACTCTCCATTCTTAGTAAATCGCCCCCCCCCCCCCCCCAGTGTGAATGATGCCATCTATATAATTCATTCCATACATTTATCTATGATTAGAAATGTCCTCTCCAGGCACACTAGACATGTAGTCCTGGTGCCTGAGATCCGGTGATTGGGTGCCGGTGGGAGGGTCACCATTAAGCCCCATATAAGAAAGGTACCGGACGGCAGTACTGTATGTGTGAAGGATTGGAGCTGTCCATGTAGTTATGGTGCTGAATTACTGAACAAGCAAACACTGAGATCGTGAGGATGGGGGGAGGGGGGGAACACAGAGCTGCACATATACAGTATATATATTTTGGGGGGGGGGAGCACAGAACTGCACATATACAGTATATATATTTGGGGGGGGGGGGAGCACAGAACTGCACATATACAGTATATATATTTGGGGGGGGGGGGGGAGCACAGAACTGCACATATACAGTATATATATTTGGGGGGGGGGGGAGCACAGAACTGCACATATACAGTATATATATTTGGGGGGGGGGGGAGCACAGAACTGCACATATACAGTATATATATTTGGGGGGGGGGCACAGAACTGCACATATACAGTATATATATTGGGGGGGGGGAGCACAGAACTGCACATATACAGTATATATATTTGGGGGGGGGGAGCACAGAACTGCACATATACAGTATATATATTTGGGGGGGGGGGATCACAGAACTGCACATATACAGTATATATATTTTGAGGGGGGGGGAGCACAGAGCTGCACATATACAGTATATATATTTGGGGGGGGGGAGCACAGAACTGCACATATACAGTATATATATTTGGGGGGGGGGGGAGCACAGAACTGCACATATACAGTATATATATTTGGGGAGGGGGGGGAGAGTACAGAACTGCACATATACAGTATATATATTTGGGGAGGGGGGGGAGCACAGAACTGCACATATACAGTATATATATTTGGGGAGGGGGGAGCACAGAGCTGCACATATACAGTATATATATTTGGGGAGGGGGGAGCACAGAACTGCACATATAAAGTAGATATATTTGGGGGGGGGGGGGATCACAGAGCTGCACATATACAGTATATAGATTTAGGGAGGGGGGGGGGAGAGCACAGAACTGCACATATACAGTATATATATTTGGGGAGGGGGGAGCACAGAACTGCACATATACAGTATATATATTTGGGGATGGGGGAGCACAGAGCTGCACATATACAGTATATATATTTGGGGAGGGGGGATCACAGAGCTGCACATATACAGTATATATATTTGGGGAGGGGGGAGCACAGAGCTGCACATATACAGTATATATATTTGGGGGGGGGGAGCACAGAACTGCACATATACAGTATATATATATGGGGAGGGGGGGGAGAGTACAGAACTGCACATATACAGTATATATATTTGAGGGGGGGGAGCACAGAGCTGCACATATACAGTATATATATATTTAGGGAGGGGGGGGAGCACAGAGCTGCACATATGCAGTATATATATTTAGGGAAGGGGGGGAGCACAGAGCTGCACATATGCAGTATATATATTTAGGGAAGGGGGGGAGCACAGAGCTGCACATATGCAGTATATATATTTAGGGAAGGGGGGGAGCACAGAGCTGCACATATGCAGTATATATATTTAGGGAGGGGGGGGAGCACAGAGCTGCACATATACAGTATATATATTTAGGGAGGGGCACAGAACTGCACATATACAGTATATATATATTTGGGAGGGGGGGAGCACAGAGCTGCACATATACAGTATATATATTTAGGGAGGGGGGGAGAGCACAGAGCTGCACATATACAGTATATATATTTAGGGAGGGGGGGGGGAGCACAGAGCTGCACATATACAGTATTTATATTCAGGGAGGGGGGGAGCGCAGAGCTGCACATATACAGTACATACGAATGTTGTACAACGATCAGATTGTCGGCTCATTTCGTGTAATATTGGGTTATATGAAAGCCCGGCTCATGTTCAGAACGATTGAATATATAACGATAATATATGTCATGTATTCCTTCCTATTGATCCGCCGGCTCCGTATAATATGATTGTGATGGTGAAATATGTTCTGGGGGAATGGACGGAGTGAAGTGAGGTTGTGGCGCTGTGCGGTGCGTCTATAGAGTCATATTACAGCAGATCGCCATCAATGATTTACATGAAGGTAGAACAAGGTCAGACCTTCAATCCTTTCTGTACATTTCTTCTGATTTATTTCTAGAGAACAAAGTGCGGGTTTTCCGGCTGTGATTTCCAATAGTCATATAGGAAAGTGAGAAGGTGAGGGACCCCCACAGATATCACTTGGATTCGCTTTGATGGGCCACAGGTAGGGACAGGGGCGGACTGACCACCAAATCAGCTGCCCGGGACTCCCCTCCTGATTGGCTGAGACAGCAGTGCGGCGCCATGGGTTCCCGCTACTGTGAATCAAAGTCAGTCAGCCAATGAGGAGAGAAAGGGGGTGGGCTGGGCCACGGCTCTGTGTCTGAATGGACACAGGGAGCTGTGCCTTAGCTCGGGTGCCCCCATAGCGAGCTGCTTGCTGTGGGGGGCACTCAACAAAAGGGGGGAGCCAGAAGAGCTGAAGAGGGACCTGAAAAAAGGAGGATCTGGACTGCTCTATGCAAAACCATTACAGAGCAAGTAAGTTTAACATGTTTGTTATTTTTAACTAAAAGAAACGAGACTTTACAATCAATTTAATTGATAATGAGAGCTCAACAGTAATTGGCCAGCAGAAGGACAAGCTCTTTTTATGAATTAAGAGACCACAGATGATCCGGCTGTGTAAAACTATCCAGCATCAGGACAATTTTAAATGGCAAGGCTAGGCCCAAATATACCAGCGACAAGCTAGTACATTTGGGCCTAGCTTTGCCATTTAAAATTAATTCATAATGAGAGCTTGATAGAAATTGTCCAGCAGCAGGGCAGTTTTGCATCAGGGAGTGCAAAGATGTGTTGCTGCTAAAGATACCTGACCAAAAAGGGTTTTTCCAAATGACTCAGATTGGGGTGTTCAATAGGATTCACCCCCACATTCGGGTTTACCAAATTTAAGCCACTTTGGCTGATACAAATACACCTGGACATAAATCTTTTTGAATTTGTCCAAGTGATGCATATAAGAAGAATGTAGACCAATGTGGATAGATTCACACAATATAAAGCACCTCATCCCGGGGTTATTGGAGCAAGTGGAACAAAGGATGGGACTATAGCAGTGCAAGAAACAAACCAAAGAAAAATAAGATGAGATACATTTTTCAAAATGTATTATATATTTAAAACAAAGTCATATTTTTAAAAGACATATTTTTAAAAGACATAAGCTTAAACCTGTTTAAAGTGGTATAGTGTTGAATCCTGACATGTTTCGCCCTATGTATTGGGCTTCCTCAGTGGGTATCAATCTTCCTGTATTTCTGAAATAGCACTTAGAATGAGGTCATAAATGTGTTCAAAAAACTTGATGAAGTGCTAAATCCACTAAACAGCCTACAGGTGGCCACAGGAGGCAGATATGGACCAAATTAGGTTAAGCTGTAAATATGAATGACAGCGGGGACAGGGATCACAAAGCAGGTTGGTTCAGATATTATACTGCAACTGTGCAGGCCAGTCAAGTTCCTCCACCCCAAACTCGCTCATCCATGTCTTTTTTGGACCTTGCTTTGTGCACTGGTGCGCAGTCATGTTGGAACAGGAAGGGGCCGTCCCCAAACTGTTCCCACAAAGTTGGGAGCATGAAATTGTCCAAAATGTCTTGGTATGCTGAAGCCTTAAGAGTTCCCTTCACTGGAACTAAGGGGCCAAGTCCAACCCCTGAAAAACAACCCCACACCATAATCCCCTCTCCCCCCCACACCATAATCCCCCCTCCATCAAATTATTTGGACCAGTGCACAAAGCAAGGTCCATAAAGACATGGATGAGTGAGTTTGGGGTGGAGGAACTTGACTGGCCTGCACAGAGTCCTGACCTCAACCCCATAGAACACCTTTGGGATGAATTAGAGCGGAGACTGCGGGCCAGGCCTTCTCGTCCAACATCAGTGCCTGACCTCACAAATGCTCTTCTGGAAGAATGGTCAAACATTCCCATAGACACCCTCCTAAACCTTGTGGACGGCCTTCCCAGAAGAGTTGAAGCTGTTATAGCTGCAAAGGGCAGAGCCAACTCAATATTGAACCCTACGGACTAAGACTGGGATGTCATTAATGTTCATGTGTGTGTAAAGGCAGGCGTCCCAATACGTTTGGTAATATAGTATATATATAGTATATATATATATTTTTTTTTTTTTTTGTGGAACTACATGACTCCTGATTTCTGTCGTTTCAGAGAAAATGAGAAGGAAACGTCGGTCACCTATTGTGATGTGCAGCCACTCCCACAAATCTTTTAATCTTTTTCTGTAACGTAAATCACAAAGAAGGTTCCTTTGACTTCCATCTGCAACTTTATTCCTAAGGGTCTGATTACCATAAAAAACTTTAAGCGTATCAAACTGTCGGAATATTCTGCGACAAGTTGTCATCGCTGTGTAGCAGTCATCTGCTGTCAGAGTTTGAAGAGAAAAAAAAAGAAATAAAAGAAAGAAGATATTGCAACAAAAGAGACACAAAAGGCACAAAGAATCAATCTGATCCCGTGTCTATGACAGAAATTCCACAGTGTTCAGTCTGCTAGTTACAAAAAGGGACATCACTGAACGCGTGCTTGTAAAACGATAGAACAGAAATCAGTCACCTGATACAGGTGCTATCAAAAGAAGCTGATAGTTGGCCAATCGCAGGTCATGTCTCTTGAGCTGTTATTTCATTTCATTTTTTTCACTTTTGTTTTAAAGTAATAAAACACTTTCTGCCGGTTTTGTAAGTTCAGTCTTATACAGTAGGTAGTCAGATGGCTCCAGTATGATAACCACCTTGCATTTCTTTTCCTTTACAAAAGAAGGAAGTCCCCTCATCTGTGATCCATCCATGCTTCCCATAAAACGTAAAACCTGCACCGCTTTCCAGAATAACAAAGACCTGCAGACCATCCAAACTAAAGGTCATCCTCCCTGTCTCCACACTGACCACCAGCACAGCCACTATAAAATGCCCATCATCTAACCCAACCAGCCATACATCCAACCCAACCACCTATCATCCAACCCAAGCAGCCACCCATCCAACCCAACCATCCAATCCAACTACCTACTATCCAACTCAACCACCTATTATCCAACCCAACCACCTATCATCCAACCCAAGTTGCCACCCATCCAACCCAACCATTCAATCCAACTACCTACTATCCAACTCAACCACCTATTATCCAACTCAACCAGCCACCTACCTATCCAACCCAACCATCCAATCCAACTACCTACTATCCAACTCAACCACCTATTATCCAACCCAACCACCTATCATCCAACCCAAGTTGCCACCCATCCAACCCAACCATTCAATCCAACTACCTACTATCCAAATCAACCACCTATTATTTAACCCAACCAGCCACCCATCCTAACCAAACAACCACCGTCCAACCCACTCATCCAACCCAACCACCTACCATTCTACACAACCAGCCACCCATACATACAAACCAAAAAAAACATCCAACCCAACAAGCCACCCATCCAACCCAACCAGCCACCCATCTAACCCAGACACACACTGTCCAACCAAACCTGCACTACTTTTTAGAATAGCAAAGACCTGCAGGTCATTCTCTCTGTTTCCACTCTGACAACCAGCTGCAACCACTAAAAAATGCCCACCATCTAACCCAATCAGCCACCCACCAACCCAACCACCCACCATCCAATCCAAACACCTACCATCCAACCCAAGCACCTAGAATCCAACCCAACCACCTATTATCCAACCTGACCAGCTACCCATCAAACCCAACCATCCATCATCCAAACCAACCACCTACCATCCAACCCAACCACCTACCATCCAATCCAATCACCTATTATCTAATGCAACCAGCCACCCATCCAAACCAAACAACCACCATCCAACCCATTCATCCAACCCAACCACTTACCATTCAACACATCCAGCCACCCATCCATCCATCCAAACAAAAAAAAAACATCCAACCCACCAAACCACCCATCCAACACAACTACCCACCTTCCAGCCCAAGCACACACCATCGAACCAGGCCACCCACCAGCCAACCTAACCATTCATCCAAACTTTCCACCCACCCATCCAAACCAAACAACCACCATCCAACCCGCTCATCCAACCCCACCACCTACCATTCAACACAACCAGCCACCCACCCATCCAAACCAAACAACCACCAGCCAACTTACCCATCCAACCCAACCAAATACCATCCAACTCACATTAGTGTGCACATGCACGCCCCCCCCCCCCCCCCACACACACACACACATACACATACACTGCCAGACAAAATGATTACTAAGTGCACCACTCTGTATCTCGACATTCCTTGTACAACTACAGGACCACTTTATGTCACCCTCATTCAACAAATTTAGGTTCATTTTTTGCTAGTCAGACATTTAAGATGAGCAATTGGGGGGGAGAAAGGAGGGACAAAAGTTTTAGGGTCCAAATAAAGGAAATTGGAAGCTATGCTAACAGAGTACAGAACATCCCGGGATTGAACTCGATTTAAATAATTACACTGGCTGATGGCTTCAAAAAGGGAGACGAATGAATGCAGAGCAGAAAATTGGAAAAAGATTTATGGGTGTAATATTCAGATTTTCATGCAGGCGCCATCATCCCTCATTTATTACACCAACCACTTATATAGTATAACAACCACAATGGGGCTTTTAAGGTACCAATATAAAGCACACTAGAGAAGAGGTAAGGTTCAGGCTGAACTCAGGTTAATAGTTAAAGGATATGATATGTAAACGTTCAATTTTTTTATTTTGTTTTAAAACAAACATGTCATACCTACCTTCTCTGTACAGTTGGTTTTGCACAGTGTGGCCCCGATCCTCCTCTTCTGGATTTCCCTCAGTGGCGCTCCTGGCTCCTCCTCTTCTCGAGTGCCCCCTCAGGAGAAGCGATCTCCCTCGGCGCACTCCCGTGTCCTGCTGCTGCATCTATTGACACAGACAGCAGGACTCAGCTCCGCCCCCTGGCTCCCACGTCATTGGATTTGATTGACAGCAGCGGGAGCCAATGCTATCAGTCTATCCAATCAGGACCCGAGACACTGGCTGGAGCGGGTGTGCTCGTCCCCGGCGCAGGAACTATCGAGTTCCGGTACAGTAAGTAAAGGGGGGGGGGGCTCTGGTGCACTACAAGAGGTTTTTCACCCTAATGCATAGAATGCACTGAGGTGAAAATAACGCAAAGGGTTTACAACCCCTTTAATAGTCCTGCACTGTATGTGATGACGCCAAGAGGCCACCCACAGGGCGGAGCTTTAGGGAGAAGAAGGAGAGAGCGGGAGTGCCCTTCTTTGTACTCGCTCCATTTCCAGTACATCCCTCCTGAGGACTGGTGCCCAGAACTGGACAGCATACTCCAGGTGCGGCCGGACCAGAGTCTTGTAGAGTGGGAGAATTAACGTTTTATCTCTGGAGTTGATCCCCTTTTTAATGCCAATATTCTGTTTGCTTTGTTAGCAGCAGCTTGGCATTGCGTGCCATTGCCGAGCCTATCATCTACTAGGACCCCCAGGTCCTTTTCCATCCTAGATCCCCCCAGAGGTTCTCCCCCCCCCAGCCTATAGATTGCATTCAGATTTTTGAAACCCAAATGCATTATTTTACATTTTTCTACATCGAACCATGTACTTCCCCACCCCATTAATTTGTTCAGATCTTTTTTGCAAGGTTTCCACATGTATCCACTTTGACACCCCCCCCCCCCCACCGAAGACGTTAACCCTTACAGTTGGGGTGGGGCAATGCAAGGGCACATTTTTCCTGGAGATCAGCTTTAATGAAAGCTACAGGTTTAAAAATATATGTAGATGTTTTTAATTACAGTAAAACCTTGGACTGCGAGCATAATTCGTTCCACAAACTTGCTTGTAATTTCAAAGCACTTGTATATCAAAGCGAATTTCCCCATAAGAAATAATGGAAACTCAGATGATTGTTCCACAACCGTTTATAGTCCATATAAAAAGATTATAGCAATGCGATTGGTTGTGTAACCATAAAATGTCCATCTACAAATGGAATCCTCCACAAGGAGATTAGAAGCAAAATCCAGCAGGAGCTAAAAAGTATAAAAGAGAAGAGAGGAGCCTCCAAGAGTAGCAATATGTTGCTAAATGTTCATTAAATGTAACCATATTGCTACACTTAGAGGCGCCTCTCTTCTCTTTTATACTCTGTTGTGACGCTACTTGTATATCAAGTCAAAATGTATTTACAAATTTTGCTTGTCTTGCAAAACGCTCTCAAACCAAGGTTTTACTGTATTTAAAAAATAATATTGATTAATAATAATAAAAATAATAATGGTTATTGTTATTATTTGAGGTATAGAAGAGGAAGTGCACTTGGAGCCTTTCGGTTTATATTCTGATTCCGATGCGTCTTCGTTGGCTTTCCTTTGATTTGTCCCCACAATGCAATCATCTTAATGAACTTCACGGGTCACGTCTCTAATGTCCTCAGGTTTGCTGTGAATTAGAATTATTTGTGTTTATTTCAATGTGACTCAACAGCAGGCCGCGGTGAATAATCCTTTGATGGCGGTGTTCTCGGAGCTAACGCGTCGCCCCGCTGTAGATGGAAGAGGCTTAATGGGCCATAGGCATTGTCGGTGCCGGTGGGGCCGAGGCTCCCCATAGTCAGAAGGACAAACTCAGTGGGCATTAATGTACATTGTACGGTGACGTTATCCTCCCATAAGATGTACGGCGGGTCACTTTGCTGTGTGGCGTGAAGGCCGTTCCTAGACGGAGCGCGCTATCTTTATTGACAATGACGGGTTTACAAACAGATGGGAACGTTGATGAAAACTGTTGACCGGGAAAAACGCTGCTCGACTGATAACCTCTAATCACACATTCGATCTTGTTCCTAGGGCGCCATCTAAGTCAAATAACTTACTTATGAAGGAGAACTGGTCAGCGAGCCAAAAACTTTTAAAGGGGCCTGTACTGAAGGGAAAGGAAAGCTGCCATTGCTGGCCTCATTTTGTGAATGCCAGTTGCCTGGCTGGCAGGAATCAGCAGCAGGGATGGCCAGATCTGTGTGGCTACACTCAGGAAACTGGGACCAGGCTGTATATATTTAACCACTTCCTATTAACGCGCCACATGTATGCGGCTCTATGTAAACAGTTTTCTGTGCTGAGAGCGTGCGCCCTGTGTGCTCCCGGCACAGTCACCGGCGGGGACCAGAAAGCTGCTGATGTATATTTCCAAACAGGAGCTTTCCGATCGTGTGACCGCCATGACAGCCAATTACAGCAGTCACATTACCTGAATGGCCGCCTCCACCTCCCAGCATTTAGAAGCTTTTAGAGGGCCAGGCGGTGGATACAGGTGCAGGGCAGGAGCAGGCAAAGCAAAACACTGACGCAGGACACACATAGTAGAAGAGGAGCTAAATACCCTCCCAGCAGCCAGCACTAGGTGGAGACTCATTACTGGGATCTGCCGGCTGCTGGACACCCGCTGGTGAACACTGGAACTACAACCCTATAGTTGGTAGGGCAAGTTCTTTGGGAATCCTCACCCTTCACAGGGTTTATTATAATTGGTAGGGCGAGCTTTTGGGAATCCTCACCCATGATAGGGTTTAATACAATTGGTAGGATATGTTTTTTGGGAATCCTCACCCATTAAAAAGCTTAGTATAATTGGTAGGGCAAGCTTTTGGGAATCCTCACCCATCACAGTGTTTACTATAATTGGTAGGGCAAGCTTTTGGGAATCCTCGTCCATTAGAAAGCTTAGTATAATTGGTAGGGCGAGTTTTTGGGAACCCTCACCCATCACAGTGTTTACTATAATTGGTAGGGCAAGTTTTTGGGACTCCTCGCCCATTAGAAAGCTTAGTATAATTGGTAGGGCAAGTTTTTGGGACTCCTTGCCCATTAGAAAGCTTAGTATAATTGGTAGGGCAAGTTTTTGGGAACCCTCACCCATCACAGTGTTTACTATAATTGGTAGGGCAAGCTTTTGGGACTCCTCGCCCATTAGAAAGCTTAGTATAATTGGTAGGGCAAGTTTTTGGGACTCCTCTCCCATTAGAAAGCTTAGTATAATTGGTAGGGCAAGTTTTTGGGAACCCTCACCCATCACAGTGTTTACTATAATTGGTAGGGCAAGCTTTTGGGACTCCTCGTCCATTAGAAAGCTTAGTATAATTGGTAGGGCAAGTTTTTGGGAACCCCCACCAATCACAGTGTTTACTATAATTGGTAGGGCAAGTTTTTGGGAACCTTCACCCATCACAGTGTTTACTATAAGTGGTAGGGCAAGTTTTTGGGAACCCTCACCCATCACAGTGTTTACTATAATTGGTAGGGCGAGCTTTTGGTAACCCTCACCCATCACAGGACTTAATATACTTGGTAGGGTAAATTTTCAAGAATCCTCACCCACCACAGGGACTTAATATAATTGATAGGACAAGCTTTTGGGAATCCTCACGATGATGGGAACCGAGTACCCTTGAAACCTGCACCACAAAGTGCTTCCTATGTCATCACCTTCTCTGATTCCATCTATGTCTACCCCGGATGATATGTTACTGCCGCACATTGATCAGGTCTTAGTTCAGATATAATACAATGATTTGTAGACTTGGGATCATCTTGAAGAGGACAGAGTCGGCCATCGTTGGCTCTCAGACAGAAGGACAAGCCATTTTTACCTTTAAACACCTCTGGAGACGCGGTGTGTTCCTGAGAAATCAATGGAGATGTGTTAAGTGGCTGTTTGGAGCTCAGCCACGGAAGCTGAATGACTTCACTTGGTGAGAAGTGTACACATAAATCTCAGGTGGAGCGTATTTCACCAGCCAGAACCTTCCGGCAGACGCGGGGTTAATCGTTTTTTTTTTTTTTTAATCTCTGCCCAGAGAGCGATATAAAAAAAAAATCCCAACCTTAACTCCACTAATAATAGTACTTAAGCCCGATGCCCTATCCTGCCTCCGGCCGTCCCCTGACTCTGGCAAAATGGTCCTCTCGCCACAAGAGGTATCATCTTCCATACTTGTCTGTAATTTGGCGTGGAGACAGCGCATTACGTCCTCGCTTCCCTCTGTCTCCCTATTATTTTAACTGCCAACTTTTACAGCTGGTAGTGGGTGCAATAAAATGCCCCCCTATCTATAGAGGGAGATAGAAAAACACAAAGACATTTCAAAGTGGGAGAGAAAGAAACAAAATAACACGCCGTGCGATCCTTCATCCATCCTTCACTTTCTAGAAGAAATAAGAAAACAAAATTGCTACATTTCACCTTGTATGACTGATATCACCCACAGACGTTCACATTTATACCTACGCCGGGGCAATATGTACACACCAGGCTGCTCCGCCATCTTGAAATAGTGCCACCTTTTTGCACTGTCATTATATTTACACCCAAAAACAAAAATAGAATACACAGTGGGGGAAAAAATAATGATCGTCTCCCCTGCAGATTGTGTAAGTTTTGCCCACTTACAAAGAAATGAAGGGTCTATAATTTTTATCATAGGTGTATTTTATATT
Organism: Lithobates clamitans; assembly: GCA_037952925.1. Classification (NCBI taxonomy): domain Eukaryota; kingdom Metazoa; phylum Chordata; class Amphibia; order Anura; family Ranidae; genus Lithobates; species Lithobates clamitans. Next base: position 655,938 of record JBBGZY010002117.1, read on the forward strand.
ATAGAGACAGAATATCAACCAAAAATCCAGAAAAATCACACAATACAAATGTTATAAATGGAGTTGCAGTTCAGTGAGTTAAATAAGTATTTGATCCCCAAGCAAAACATGACTTAGTAGTTGGTGGAGAAACTCTTGTTGGCGATCACAGAGGTCAGACGTTTCTTGTAGTTGGTGACCAGGTTTGCACACATCTCAGGAGGGATTTTGGTCCACTTTTCTTTACAGATCTTCTCTAAATCCCTAAGGTTTCTTGGCTGTCCCTTGGAAATTCAAAGTTTCAGATCCCTCCATAAATATTCTATAGGATTAAGGTCTGGAGACTGGCTAGGCCACTCCATGACCTTAATGTGCTTCTTCTTGAGCAACTACTTTGTTGCCTTGGTGGTATGTTTTGGGTCATTGTCATGCTGGAAGACCCATCCACGACCCATCTTCAGTGTACTGGGTGAGGGAAGAAGGTTCTCATCCAAGACCTTAAAATACATGGCCCCGTCCATTGGCCCCTCAATGCGGAAAAGTCGGCCTGTACCTTTATCAGAGAAACAGCCCCAAAGTATCATGTTTCCACCTCCGTGTGTGACTGTGGGGATCATGTTCTTAGGGTCATAGACAGTATTTTTCTTACTCCGAACACGGTGAGTCGAGTTATTGCCAAAGAGCTCAATTTTGGTCAATCTGACCACAGAACTTTCTCCCAATCCTTCTCTGACTAACTATCTAAGATCTTGGATGAGAACCTTCTTCCCTCAGCCAGAACACTGAAGATGGGTCATGGATGGGTCTTCCAGCATGACAATGACCCGAAACATACCACCAAGGCAACAAAGGAGTGGCTCAAGAAGAAGCACATTATGGTCATGGAGTGGCCTAGCCAGTCTCCAGACCTTAATCCTATAGAAAATTTATGGAGGGGCTGAAACTTCGAGTTGCCAAGAGACAGCCAAGAAACTTTAAGGGTTTAGAGAAGATCTGTAAAGAAGAGAGGACCAAAATCCCTCCTGAGATGTGTGCAAACCTGGTCACCAACTACAAGAAATATCTGACCTCTGTGCTCGCCAACAAGGGTTTCTCCACCAACTACTAAGTCATGTTTTTCTTGGGGATCAAATACTTATTTTACTCACTGAACTGCAACTCCATTTATAACATTTGTATTGTGTGATTTTTCTGGATTTTTGGTTGATATTCTGTCTCTATCATATAAAATACACCTATGATAAAAATTATAGACCCTTCATTTCTTTGTAAGTGGGCAGCAAATGTTCAAAACCTTCAGGGAATTAAATCTTTATTTTTCCCACTGTATTGCAACTTACCAATCATAAGATGTGAGGGCTGCATTTGTTTTCTTTTTTAGGCTTTTTTTCTCTCTATTTTCACCAGATGATCCTGCCAGCAACACACTTCCTCTCTATCTGTTGGGTCTAAAGGTACATTTTTGGAAGCTTGTTAAGTTCCCATAGGTAATGAATGGGCAGAGGCAATCAGGGCCAGGACAAGGGGTGGGCCAGAGGGGCGGCTGCCCTGGGCACTGTGGTATCATGTGAGGTGTGGTGGCGCCGCAAAGAGGGAGGAATTGTGTTGGGTGGGGGAATTTCCGGAGCAGCAGGGGGTAAAAATTGTTCTAGGAGGGGAAATTGGGGGGGGGGGGGAGTATATGAAAGGTGATTTAGGGAATTTGTGTTGGGAGGGGGGAAGAGGTGCTAGAAGAGGTGATATGGTAGAGGGGGTGTGTGCTAGGAGGGGAAATGTTCTTGGTCAGGGGGGATTTGCATGCTATTAGGGATGATTGCAGTGTATCTGTGCTAAGAGGAGAACTTTGTGGGGGGGGGGGGGGATTTTCACTAGGAGGGGGGATGGGGGGATATTGTGCTAGGAGTGATTTATTTGGGGGGGTTATGCTGGGGGGGTAGGGGATTTATGCTGGGAGAGATCAGAGGTTTTGAGCTGGGAAGGGGATGGGGGAGGCAAAGATTTGTGCTTGGAAGGGCAATTTCAGCAGGGGGGCAGATTTGTCCTGGGAGGAAGGGGCATTTATGCTTAGGGGGTAAGCATGTTGATTTGTGCATTAGTGATTAGTGGGGGGAATTGCTAACTCATAATGCTCACATATCTTGGGGGGGCGCAGTTTGCATGTTCGCCCTGGGCTCTAGGTGGCCTTGTCCCGCCACGGGAGGCAATGCATGTCAGTGAACATTACAACACTTGTTAAGGCTCATCAATATGCACATGCAGAGGAGTAAATGGCCCCGACCCGTTCTTCTTTTTCAGTAATTATTACAGTTTACGGGACCCAGGCTCCTTATTTATCATACAACCTTTCCTCACATTGCTCATCTACATTACATTATTATTGTACAGCCTGCCGAGATCAAACAATCTGCTTCTGGTGTCTGATCCCTGCTAAAAATGTTGTTGTTAAAATGTAACTGTTCATTAAAGGAATGATTTATATCTTTTATTATACTAACTTCATGATGAAATAAAAAAAAACATATTCAATTATTTTTTTTTTTTTTTTTTTTTTTTTACAAGGGACCCTGTGAAGATAAAAAATATAAAGAGTAGATGGCTCTTTAGGGCTGTCATCCTAATCCTGACTTCACCATGAAAGGTTTATGGTCCTTGGCTGACTCCCACTTCACCATGAAAGGTCTATGGCCCTTGGCTGAATCAGACTTCACCATCAAAGGTCTATGGTCCTTGACTGATTCCCACTTCGCCATGAAAGGTCTGTGGTTCTTGGCCAATTCACACTTCACCATGAAAGGTCTGTGGTCCTTGGCTGATTCAGACTTCACCATGAAAGGTCTATGGTCCTTGGCTGATTCCCATTTCACCATGAAAGATCTATGGTTCTTGGCTGAATCAGACTCCACAATGAAAGGTCTATAGTCCTTGGCTGATTCAAATTTCTCCATGAAAGGTCTATGGTCCTTGGCTGATTCCCACTTCACCATGAAAGATCTATGGTTCTTGGCTGATTCCCACTTCACCATGAAAGGTCTGTGGTCCTTGACTGATTCCCACTTCACCATAAATGGTCCATGGTCCTTGACTGATTTCCACTTCACCATAAAACGTCTATGGTCCTTGGTTGATTCAGACTTCACAATGAAAGGTCTGGTCCTTGGCTGATCCCCTTTTCACCATGAAAGGTCTGTGGTACTTGACAGATTTAGACTTCACCATGAAAGGACTTTGGTCCTTGGCTAATTCCCAATTCACTATGAAAGGTCTTTGGTCCTTGGCTGATTCCCACTATACTATGAAAGCTCTATGATCGTTGACTGATTCCCACTTCACCATGAAAGGTCTATGGTCCTCGGCTGATTCCCATTTCACCATGAAAGGTGTATGATCCTTGGCTGATTCAGACTTCACCATGAAAGTTTATGGTCCTTGGCTGACTAAGACTTCACTAAGAAAGGCCTTTGGTCCTTGGCTAATTCAGACTTCACTATGAAAGATCTATGGTCCTTCTATGGTCCTTGATCGATTCAGACTTCTCCATGAGAGAGTTATGGTCCTTGGTGAAATAAAGACTTCACCTTGAAAGGTCTACGGCCCTTGGCTAACTCAGACTTAACCATGAGAAGTCTATGGTCTTTGGCTGATTCAGACAATGTGAAAATTCTTCTCTTACCACCACCCTCCAAGGGACAATGTAATCCTCATCCTACTGTCTCTTATAGTCCTTAGGTGGACTGAGGTACAGCCATCCATGTACAATGGTCCCTTTAGAGCACCTTTATATCATGGTTGCAATGCCTGTAGTACAATGTGAAATGAGGGTTCTCAGTGTCACTCATATGAGATGGATGGGGAACGGAAGTCTTCTGTATTGAGAATGGTTGGAAGGAGCTGGAAGGTTTTAGGTTTATTCTTCACCTAGAGGGACCGTTGTATCAGGAATATAACTTGGAGATACAACTTTTCTTTGTCTGTGAGATGGGAACTTTTTTTATCAGGAGTTGGAGAAGTGCCGGGAGGAATACAGACGTTTATACCTTGTATACCTCTGTCATAGATAATAGAAGGTAGCGGGAGAAGTGTATACAGAGGATGAGTCATGCACTTTACGGCTTTATGTGAAATATGGTGGAAGATAAGCTCGGTAAAATGTTACCTGACGGACATCATAAATCTGATGGAACGAGCCGTCATACCTGTGTGCAGCACAGAGGAGCATAATGCGAGATCCATGGAGAAAATATGTTGATTCTTCGTATTATTTGTACTTAAAGCTGGATCCCGAGCAGATATCAAATCGGCACATTACTAAAGCTCTGTATTCTGTAATACATCATTAAATGCGATTTCTTCCTAATGCAAACGGTATACAGTACCTGACAAAAGTAAGTACACCCCTCACTCACATTTGTGTAAATCTTTTCTTCTATCTTTTCATGTGACAACACTGAAGAAATGACACTTTGCTACAATGTAAAGTAGTGAGTGTACAGCTTGTATAACAGTGTAAATTTGCTGTCCCCTCAAAATAACTCAACACACAGCCATTAATGTCTAAACCGCTGGCAACAAAAGTCAGTACACCCCTAAGTGAAAATGTCCAAATTGGGCCCAAAGTGTCAATATTTTGTGTGGACATCATCATTTTCCAGCACTGCCTTAACCCTCTTGGGCATGGAGGTCACCAGAGCTTCACAGGCTGTCACTGGAGTCCTCTTCCACTCCTCCATGATGACATCACGGAGCTGGTGGATGTTAGAGACCTTGCGCTCCTCCACCTTCCGTTTGAGGATGTCCCACAGATGATCAATAATGTTTAGGTCTGGAGACATGATAAGGACATTACTTTACATTGTAGCAAAGTGTCATTTCTTCAGTGTCGTCCCATGAAAAGATAGAATTAAATATTTTAAAAAACGTGAGGGGTGTACTCACTTTTGTGAGATACTGTAAGTACCTGAACATGCTATCAGTCTCTTGTACAGCAGAGCTTAGAATGGAAAAGAAAAAAAAAACAAAACAGCACAAGGAGTCAGTTCAGCTGTCATACTCATGTGCTAATAAGGAAGATGCCGAAAAGAGGAGAGAGCAGGGTGACAAAGTGACCATCAGTCTGCTGCTTCTCTTTTCACTGTCCAGTCACAGATTGGGTGAGGGGCAATTCCTGTAAGTGATACTGTAAAACCTTCTACAGTGGGTAAAATAACGATTGTCTCCCCTGCAGATTGTGTAAGTTTGCCCACTTACAAAGAAATGAAGGGTCTATCATTTTTATCATAGGTGTATTTTATATGATAGAGACAGAATATCAACCAAAAATACAGAAAAATCACACAATACAAATGTTATAAATGGAGTTGCAGTTCAGCGAGTAAAATAAGTGTTTGATCCCCAAGCAAAACATGACTTAGTAGTTGGTGGAGAAACCCTTGTTGGCAAGCACAGAGGTTGAGTTGAGTTGAGAGGTATCTTGATATAGCGTGGTCTTACCCCAAGGTCAGATGTTTCTTGTAGTTGGTGACCAGGTTTGCACACATCTCAGGAGAGATTTTGGTCCACTCTTCTTTACAGATCTTCTCTAAATCCTTAATGTTTCTTGGTTGTCTCTTGGTAACTCAAAGTTTTAGCTCCCTCCATAAATTTTCTATAGGATTAAGGTCTGAAGATTGGCGAGGCCGCTCTTGAACCTTAATGTTCTTCTTGAGCCATTCCTTTGTTGCCTTGGTGGTATATTTTGGGTCATTGACTGGCTTGAAGACCCATTCATGACCCATCTTCAGTGTTCTGGCTGAGGGAAGAAAACAAAACCTCACCATCATGGGGAAGACCAAAGAGCTGTCAGAAGATGTCAGGGACAAGATTGTAGACCTGCACAAGGCTGGAATGGGCTACAAGACCATCAGCAAGAAGCTTGGTGAGAAGGAATTTACAGTAAAACCTTGGATTGCGAGCATAATTCGTTCCGGAAACAAGCTTGTAATCCAAAGCACTCGTATATCAAAGCAAATTTCCTCATAAGAAATAATGGAAACTCAAATGATTCGTTCCACAACCATTTATTCATAGGTCCTTCAGTTTATAGTCCATATAAAAAGATTATAGTGATGTGATTGGTTGTGGAACCAAAAAATGTTCATCCACAAATGGAAGCCTCCACAAGAGGATTAGAAGCAAAATTCAGCAGGAGCTACAAAGTATAAAAGAGAAGAGAGGCACCTCTAAGTGTAGCAATACGGTTACTTTTAATGAAGGTCCAACATTTAACAACTCACATGGTTGACGAATAAAAGAAGCACATCTAATGCCGTGTACACACGGCCGGACTTTTCGACCAAGCTTGTCCGATGGAACGAATCCGTCGGACAATTCGACCGCGTGTGAGCTTCATCGGACCTGCAGCGGACCTTTTCTGTAGAAAATGTGACGGACTTTAGATTTGGAACATAGATTTGGACACTGCACTGGTGACACGATGTGACATTTTTTAGTTTTTTTTCTTCATTTCCCAAAAAATTGTGACAAAAATGACAACTTCAAAAGACTCTGCTCCAGCCCTTATCCATCTACCTGGAGGCAATTGGGTTTATGAACAAATTTCTTTATTTCATGTTATTTTATTTCATTTTTTACTTTTTGCTTAAAGTCCAATTCTTCCTCCGACCACTAGGGAAAATGACATACGCCTTTTGGCGCTGTCGTTTGCACAAGATGGGATTATGCTAGAGGCTCTTATCGGCCCCTCACCATCCCCTCGTTTGGAGGCTTTTATTGGCCCACCAACTCTCCCCCAACGCCAATAAGATCTCTGTTTGGTTTAACTCCTCCAACTCAGATCGCTTGTGGTTGATTGGAGAGTCTATGGTGGCACGAATCGGAGGGATAGCTTATTTTGGTATGTTCTGTCCGTTTGGTGTGGAATTGTGCATATGTATGTATATATACATTGGTTATTATGTTTATTCTGTACTAGGCACCCTGTTGGGTAACAATTTAATGTGCTAGTCTTTATGGATATGTATCGATTTAGATGTGCTGTCTGGGCTATGTGGTCTCCGGGGGTTGCTGGCACTGTGGAGCGCACTTCAGTACCGGAAGTGCGTGTGGCGGTCCGTGCGGTCCATTGTGCACAGCGATCCGTAGTGAGGCTTGGTCCGGCTCAGCGCTACTTAAGAGGGGTGACGCAGTGCGCCGCCTGTGCCCCTGGAAGACGTGATGATGTCACGAAACGCGTAGGGCGGAGCCAGACGACGCGCTGACGTCACCCCCAAGCGAGTTGCTTTCCAGTAGGACGGGTTTGTCCGTGCTCCGGTGGCCACGGAGCCGGACTTAAGGCTGTTTTCCATCTGACACTTTGTAAGTGTATATCTGTTTTTATCTATTTTTAATAAAATGTAAAGTGGTTTTACACTATGTGAGCCCCTTCTATTTTTTGGTACCCATGCCCTGGGCTATCGGAGTGGCTGCTGACGAGATGACCCCTAGTGGACACCGCTGGTAATCCCCATTTTGGCTTTAAAGATCTCTGCTTGCTGTGATCCTCTGTAGTGGGGGGTCATGGCCTTCTGGTAAGGAGTAACCCCTTCAATATCTGGTGGTGGACCCCTCCTAGTTAACACAGATCTTTATTATTTACCACTTGGATTTTTTTCAATCTTTTACATAATTTTTTTTGGTGATTTGGACGTTTTATAACACTTCATTGATGTTTTATTCTCATGGACTTTTTCACAGCACTTGAGTGATGCTTTATTCTATGGACTTTTATATATAATTTTTTTCTACTGAGTTTTGCACATTTATTTATTTATAATCCTCATATGAATTCTTTCTTCACTGTAAAGTATTTATTGTGTTTTATTAGTACTAGCGCAACCTCTTATTTTCTTTATGCCTTTTCACAATTGATGTTTTTGTGAGGATTGCTGCTTTTTCACTGTATTTTATTTTGTACTTGGTTTTTAGCGCAGTTTCTCCCACCACCTTTCCCAACTTCAAAAGACTCGCCATGCTTCTTCCTAAATACCTTGGACTTTACTTTCCACAAAAGCATGATTTGGGGGGTATTTGTACTGGGGGGTGATTTGGGGGATATTTGTACTGGGGGATGATTTGGGGGTATTGGTATTTGTACTGGGGGATGGTTTGGGGGGTATTTGTACTGGGGGGTGATTTGGGGGGTATTTGTACTTGTGGATGATTTGGGGCTATTTGTACTGGGGGGTGATTTTGGGGGTATTTGTACTGGGGGGTGATTTGGGGGTATTTGTACTGGGGGGTGATTTGGGGGTAATTGTACTGGGGGGTGATTTGGGGAGTATTTGTACTGGGGGATGATTTGGGGGGTATTTGTACTAGGGGATGATTTGGGTGTATTTGTACTGGGGGATGATTTGAGGGGTATTTGTACTGGGGGGTGATTTGGGGGATATTTGTACTGGGGGATGATTTGGGGGTATTGGTATTTGTACTGGGGGATGGTTTGGGGGGTATTTGTACTGGGGGGTGATTTGGGGGGTATTTGTACTTGTGGATGATTTGGGGCTATTTGTACTGGGGGGTGATTTTGGGGGTATTTGTACTGGGGGGTGATTTGGGGGTATTTGTACTGGGGGGTGATTTGGGGGTAATTGTACTGGGGGGTGATTTGGGGAGTATTTGTACTGGGGGATGATTTGGGGGGTATTTGTACTAGGGGATGATTTGGGTGTATTTGTACTGGGGGATGATTTGGGGGGTATTTGTACTGGGGGGTGATTTGGGGGGTATTTGTACTGGTGGATGATTTGGGGGGGGGGTATTTGTACTGGGGCTGATTTGGGGGTATTTGTACTGGGGGGTGATTTAGGGGGTATTTGTACTGGGGGGTGATTTGAGGGGTATTTGTACTGGGGGTGATTTGGGGGGTATTTGTACTGGGGGATGATTTGGGGGTATTTGAACTGGGGGGGGGGTGATTTGGGGGTATTTGTACTGGGGGGTGATTTAGGGGGTATTTGTACTGGGGGGTGATTTGAGGGGTATTTGTACTGGGGGTGATTTGGGGGGTATTTGTACTGGGGGGGTGATTTGGGGGGTATTTGTACTGGGGGGTGATTTGTGGGTTATTTGTACTTTCCTGGCATTTTCAGGCCTCAAGAAATGAGATTGGCCATCAGTACATCAGGATTGGTGGATTGTCACCAATATTCTCTGATTTGGGGGATTTTCACCAGAAATGGAGCAGAATATAGTTTGGCTGATATTTATGAAGAAAGATCATTTATTTTATAACGTAAATTTAAAAAAATACAATTGTTGGCCTTTTTTGATTCATTTAGCAAAAAATAAAAACCCCAGTGATGATTAAATACCACCAAAAGAAAGTTCTATTTGTGGGAAGAAAATGATAGACATGTCATCTGTGTACAATGTTACATGACCGAGTAATTGTCATTTCAATGTGTGACAGCGCTGAGAGCTGAAAAATGGCCTGGGCCGGAAGGGGGTGAATGTGGCCGGTATTGGGGGGGTTAAATGCAGCAGAGAACAATCAGGTCTCCATCCCTGCCAGACAGGGCTGTGCTGTCCGGCAGAGCTGTGTAAATACCAGAACTGGTTGGACAGAAATACAAATATCCTTTTGTAAATCAGATCCCACATAAGCGTTTCGTGTGAATATTGAATCGTTTGTCTGGAATTCGGCCTTCTAGGAATGAAGGATCTCAGATATTCAGGGCGAGATGCTAAGAGCAGGATGTGCCTCCTAAACATGATCTGATTCGATTATCTGTTGTTTCTCGGTTGCTGAGATGAGGAATTCCTCATCATCCTAAGAAAACGCTGAGCAGGAAAATTGGAGATCTGCTTTTCCACACACAGCGATTGTACATTTAACTCTCCTGGACTCCAGCACCGGGCTTGGGATGAGACAATAGAATTGCCCTATACCTTCATACAACGCAACTCTCCGGGTGACAGGCCCGGTCCTGGGCGGGTGCACGGGGTGCACTGCACCCCGGCGCCGCAGAGCGGGGGGCGCCAAAGTGCCAGGGTATCGTCAGTCCCGTCCCGAGTGTGCTGTCTCGCGCCCGCAGCAGTGTGCATATTCCCTGCCCCCCCCGGCGCGCCCGCAGCACTGTGTATAAATTAGCATATTCCCTGCCCCACGGGGAGTGTTCAGATAGCATATTCCCCGAATCCCCGCCCAACGGCAGTGTGCATATAGCATATTCCCACCCGCGCTCCCCGCCCGCTGCACATCCCTCGCCCGGCGCCCGCTGTATATTCAGTACGAGGAGGAGGTAGGCTAGATCTGCCCCACCTCCTCCCCATGTCCCCCCTGTGCCCGCCCACAACCCCTTCATGCAGCCAATCTGTGCCTGGGAAAGGAGTGTGGGCGGGAGGTTTCAAATCAGCCAGTGAGCCAGCGATCCTGCCTGATGTCGCTGCCTGAGTGCCTGTGCCTCTGAAGACAGTGCAGCCTGGGTGAGTGATCTCTCCCCTCTCTCTTTTTTCTAAATGTGCCATAGTTTTCCAAGCTTCCATGTATAGTCTTCCATGTGCCATAGCCTTCCAGCCTTCCATGTTCCATAGCCTTCCAGCCTTCCATGTTCCATAGCCTTCCAGCCTTCCATGTTCCATAGCCTTCCAGCCTTCCATGTTCCATAGCCTTCCAGCCTTTCATGTTCCATAGCCTTCCAGCCTTTCATGTTCCATAGTCTTCCAGCCTTCCATGTGCCATAGCCTTCCATGTTCCATAGTCTTCCAGCCTTCCATGTTCCATAGCCTTCCAGCCTTCCATGTTCCATAGCCTTCCAGCCTTCCATGTTCCATAGCCTTCCAGCCTTTCATGTTCCATAGCCTTCCAGCCTTTCATGTTCCATAGTCTTCCAGCCTTCCATGTGCCATAGCCTTCCATGTTCCATAGTCTTCCAGCCTTCCATGTTCCATAGCCTTCCAGCCTTCCATGTTCCATAGCCTTCCAGCCTTTCATGTTCCATAGTCTTCCAGCCTTCCATGTGCCATAGTCTTCCAGCCTTCCATGTGCCATAGCCTTCCATGTGCCATAGCCTTCCATGTCCCATAGTCTTCCAGCCTTCCATGTCCCATAGCCTTCCATGTGTCAGTCTTCCAGCCTTCCATGTATCATAGTGATCCTTCCTGCCTTCCATATACCATAGTGGTTCTTCCTTCCTGCCTTCCATGTGCCATAGTGATCCCTCTTTCCTGCCTTCCATGTACCATAGTAATTCTTCCTGCCTTCCAGGTGTCATAGTGATCCTTCCTGCCTTCTGTGTGCCATAGTGGTCCTTCCTTCCTGCCTTTCATGTGCCATAGTGATCCTTCTTTCCTACCTTCCATGTACCATAGTAATCCTTCCTGCCTTCCAGATGTCATAGTGATCCTTCCTGCCTTCTGCGTACCATAGTGGTTCTTACTTCCTGCCTTCCATGTGCCATAGTGATCCCTCTTTCCTGCCTTCCATGTACAATAGTAATCCTTCCTGCCTTCTATGTGCCATAGTGATCCTTCCATGTACCATAGTGATCCCTCCTTCCTTTCTTCCATGTATCATAGTGATCCTTCCTGCCTTCCATGTACCATAGTGAGTCCTCTTTCCTTTCTTCCATGTACCATAGTGATCCTTCCTGCCTTCTGTGTGCCATAGTGGTCCTTCCTTCCTGCCTTCCATGTGCTATAGTGATCCCTCTTTCCTGCCTTCCATGTACCATAGTAATCCTTCCTGCCTTCCAGGTGTCATAGTGATCCTTCCTGCCTTCTGTGTGCCATAGTGGTCCTTCCTTCCTGCCTTCCATGTGCCATAGTCATCCCTCTTTCCTGCCTTCCATGTACCATAGTAATCCTTCCTGCCTTCTGGGTACCATAGTGTTTCTTCCTTCCTGCCTTCCATAAAGCATAGTGTTCCCCCTTCCTTTCTTCCATATACCATAGTGATCCCTCCTTTCTTCCATGTACCAAAGTGATCCTTCCTTCCATGTACCATAGTGACCCCTCCTTCCATGCACCATAGTGATCCCTCTTTCCTTTCTTCCATGTACCATAGGGACTCTTCCTTCCTGTCTTCCATGTACCATAGTGATCCCTCCTTCCTTTCTTCCATGTACCATAGTGATCCCTCCTTCCTTTCTTCCATGTACCATAGTGACCCCCCTTTTTTTCTTCCATGTACCATAGTTATCCCTCCTTCCTGCCTTCCATGTACCATAGTGATCCCTCCTTCCTTTCTACCATGTGCCATAGTGATCCCTCCTTCCTGCCTTCCATGTACCATAGTGATTCCTCCTTCCTTTCTTCCATAGTGATCCTTCCTTCCTGCCTTCAAGTCTGCATTTGGTGGGCACAGGTAGGCTACAATTGGTGGGCACTGGTAGGCTGCAATTGATGGGCACTGGTGAGGCTGCATTTGATGGGTACTGGTAGGCTACAATTGGTGGGCACTGGTAGGCTGCAATTGGTGGGCACCAATAAGGCTGCAATTGGTGGGCACTAATGAGGCTACATTGAACTCTTGTATTATGTCTGCAATCTTTGACCATCTCCTGTATCATGTCTGCAATCTTTGACCATCTCCTGTATCATGTCTGCAGTCTCTGACCATCTCCTGTATCATGTCTGCAGTCTCTGACCATCTCCTGTATCATGTCTGCAGTCTCTGACCATCCATTGTATCATGTCTGCAGTCTCTGACCATCCATTGTATCATGTCTGCAGTCTCTGACCATCTATTGTATCATGTCTGCAGTCTCTGACCATCTATTGTATCCTGTCTGCAGTCTATGGTCATCTATTGTATCCTGTCTGCAGTCTCTGACCATCTATTGTAGTATGTCTGGTGGCTCTGTGTACATTAGAGAGACTCCTCCTCCAAGTCCCATTAGAGTACTTTGCTTCTCTTTCTGTATTTTTTTTTTTGTTAAGAGATCATGGGAGGATCCCAGGGTAGCGAAGACTCCTTAAGGGAGCATCTCTGTGTTTGAGTCGTTGCCATAGAAACTTTTGTAGGGGAGGAGTTAGTAAGATAACCACGCCCATGTGAGGGCGCCAGAAATATTTCTGCACCCAGGCGTCTGTGACCCTAGGATCGGCCCTGCCGGGTGATCTCCATCCATCTCCCAGAACACCAAACCAAGAGTCCCATCCAAATGGCAGTGGAATGTTACGACCATCACCCAAAACCTCGCCCAAAAAAACCCCCGCAATATGTTTGCCCTGCTCTCCCTTCAGATCTTTTCTGCGGATTCTTGAGGTCATTATAAGCTAAGTATGACCTTCACCGGTTTCCATGATGATCAGTAAAATGAGTCAACCATCTATTGAATTAGGTGCCCAATCTGTAAGTTGTCACCCCACATGTGACCACACAATACAATGGCGGCTCTCTTCCAATTATGAAGCACAATATCGCCTCAGATTGTGGTACAAATCATTATTTAGGTCCCTAAAATCTACTGAAAGTGCCAGCATAACCAAAAGGAACTGAGGCGTTGTATGTGTAGCACCCTCCTGGTTAGGTTGCTAGGGAAATTACGTTTTTTGGCTCCTCTGTAATCGGCGGGGCTGTCAATTGCTTCTGGCTACTCTGAGTCATCTCACAGACTTTGGGTTTGATTGCTCTCCCCTGCCTTCCAGAGGCTTCTAGAACATAGAGGGCTGAGCAAGGCAAATTTCAGCTTGAATATTTAATCTGCTCCAGCCAATCCCTGAGGAGGCGTGCCCAGAAGGTGGTTGGAGAGGCACACTAATAGTCTTGGATTTGGAGCAGCTTGGTTCATAAGACTGGCCCATCCATTAAGATTCCATCGTGGAGAGGGGGGTAAAGGGGTTGGGGAAGGGTTGAAGGGGTAGAGCCACCACTCATGAGATATATCTAGTTCTTCAAAGCTGCAGCATGGAGCCCCCCATCACCCACAAGGCCAGCGTTTGTGGTTTTGGGTGTAGGTACGCTAGGATTTAGTCAAGTTTAGTTTTTTTTTTGGTTCCTCTGTAATCAGTGGGGCAGTTGACTGCTTCTGGTGGCTCTGGGTCCCCACCCTGCCTTCCAGAGGCTTCTGGAACATAGAGGGCCCAGCAAAGCAAATCTCAGCCTCAATATTTATTGTGCTTCAGCCAATCCCTGAGGAGGCATGCCCAGAAGGTAGATGGAGAGGCACATTAATAGTCTGGGATTTGGAGCAGCTTCGTTCATAAGACTGGGCTATCCATTAAGATTCCACCATGGAGTGGGGTAAAGGGGTTGGGGAAGGGTTGGAGGGATAAAGTCACCCTTCATGAGATATATAGTTCTTCAATGCTGCAGCATGGAGTCCCCCATCACCCACAAGGTGGGGATTTTTGGTTTGGGGTTTAGATACGCTAGGAGGTAGGCAACTTTAGTTTTTCTGGCTCCTCTGTAATCAGTGGGGCAGTTGATTGCTTCTGGCTGCTCTGGGTCTCACAGGCTGTGGGTTTGATTGCTCTCCCCTGCCTTTCAGAGGCTTCTGGAACATAGAAGGTTGAGAACAAGGCAAATCTCAGCCTGAATATTTATTGTGCCCCAGCCAATCCCTGAGGAGGAGTGTCCAGAAGGTGGTTGGAAAGGCACAATAATAGTCTGGGAATTGGAGCAGCTCGGTTTATAAGACTGTCCCATACATTAAGATTCAACCATGGAGTGGGATAAAGGGGTTGGGGAAGGGTTGGAGGGGTAAAGTCACTACTCATAAGATATATAGTTCTTCAATGCTGCAGCATGGAGTCCCCCATCACCCACAAGACTGAGGGTTTTGGATTTTGGGTTTAGGTACGCTAGGAGGTAGGCAAATTTAGTTTTTCTGGCTCCTCTGTAATCAGTGGGGCAGTTGATTGCTTCTGGCTGCTCTGGGTTTCACAGGCTGCGGGTTTGATTGCTCTCCCCTGCCTTTCAGAGGCTTCTGGAACATAGAAGGTTGGAGGGGTAAAGTCACCACTCATAGGATATATAGTTCTTCAATGGTGCAGCATGGAGTCCCCCATCACCCACAAGACCGGGGGTTTTTTGTTTTTTTTTGGTTTTGGGTTTAGGTACACTTTAAACACACTAGGCCTGGCCTAATGACAATCTTCACTTTCTACTCTGGTCGTCTGATGAAACCATCGAAATACACAAGAATTTTGTCATCCTTGAGATCCCACCATGAAGTGTCTTCAGTGCTTTCTGCATTTATTGTGCAAAAACCGATCTATGCTTATTGCCACAAGACTCAGAATAGCCACCGCCTGATTCTACATGACAGGCTCCTGGGCTCCGGCCTCTTGTATCTCAGCCCTGACATGCCATGCCATGGAATGATCTTGTGAATAATGCATCCAGCCTCCCTTGAAGACAGTTACCCCCCCCCCCCCTCCCGGCTTACACCCTCGTCATGCCAAAGCTCACATTTCAGCCCTGTGATCGTAATCTGGATGCCCGCAGTGCTTCAAAGGATTGATGCGCTTGCCTGATTTTTTTTGCCGGAGAAATATAGATGTGTGCAAAGCAATATCAGCCTTCTGCACCATTATGTGCATTTAATATTTTATTCATTAATAGCGGGTTTTATGTTACCGGTGGGACTTGGAGCTTAGCGAGTCTGACGGCTTCTCCCAGCTGCCGGCCAGGAAACCAATGTGAAGACCAGAGTCGGGGTGAGAGGACTCCTCCATTAACGCATAATAAGATGTGTCTAGAGTGGCCCTCGATCCTGACACCAGATGGGACCTTACACTCACCCACAGACAGTAATGAAGGAGAAGATTTAGTACATTGTCACCTCCGGAACACCTCAGAGGTCAATGGGACTCAACTTTGATTTCCCACATATTACAATATCCTGGAGATCTACACTCCCCGGACAATTTATTAGGTACACCTGTTCAATCGCTTGGTAACACAAATTGCTAATCAGCCAATCACACGGCAGCAACTCAATGTATTTAGGCATCTAGACGTTGGGAAGACGACTTGCTGAAGTTCAGACTGAGCATTAGAATGGGGAAGAAAGGGGGTCTGGGTGACTTTGAACGTGGCATGGTTGTTGGTGGCAGACGGGCCGGTCTGAGTATTTCTGGGATTTTCACACACAACCATCTCTCGGGATTACAGACAATGGTGGGAAAAAGAGAAAATATCCAGTGAGCGGCAGTTGTGTGGAGGAAAATGCCTTGTTGAGGTCAGAGGAGAATGGGCAGACTGGTTCCAGATGATAGAAAGACAACAGTAACTCAGATAACCCCTCGTTACATCCAAGGTATGCAGAATACTATCTCTGAACACACAACACATCCAACCTTGAAGCAGATGGGCTACAGCAGCAGAAGACCACACCGGGTGCCACTCTTGTCAGCTAAGAACAGGAAACTGAGGCAACAATTGGCACAGGATCACCAAAATTGGACAATAGAAGATTGGAAAAACGTTGGTCTGATGATTCTGCATTTCAGCTGCAACATTCAGATGGTGGGGTCAAAATTTGGTGCATGGATCCATCCTGCCTTGTATCACCGGTTCAGGCTGGTGGTGGGGGTGTAATGGTGTGGGGGATGGGATATCACCGGTTCAGGCTGGTGGTGGGGGTGTAATGGTGTGGGGGATGGGATATCACTGGTTCAGGCTGGTGGTGGGGGTGTAATGGTGTGGGGTATGGGATATCACCGGTTCAGGCTGGTGGTGGGGGGTGTAATGGTGTGGGGGATGGGATATCACCGGTTCAGGCTGGTGGTGGGGGTGTAATGGTGTGGGGGATGGGATATCACTGGTTCAGGCTGGTGGTGGGAGTGTAATGGTGTGGGGGATGGGGTATCACCGGTTCAGGCTGGTGGTGGGAGTGTAATGGTGTGGGGGATGGGGTATCACCGGTTCAGGCTGGTGGTGGGGTGTAATGGTGTGGGGGATGGGATATCACCGGTTCAGGCTGGTGGTGGGGGTGTAATGGTGCGGGGGATGGGATATCACCGGTTCAGGCTGGTGGTGGGGGTGTAATGGTGTGGGGGGATGGGGTATCACTGGTTCAGGCTGGTGGTGGGGGGTGTAATGGTGTGGGGGATGGGATATCACCGGTTCAGGCTGGTGGTGGGGGTGTAATGGTGTGGGGGATGGGGTATCACCGGTTCAGGCTGGTGGTGGGGGTGTAATGGTGTGGGGGGATGGGGTATCACCGGTTCAGGCTGGTGGTGGAGGTGTAATGGTGTGGGGGATGGGGTATCACTGGTTCAGGCTGGTGATGGGGGTGTAATGGTGTGGGGGATGGGATATCACCGGTTCAGGCTGGTGTTGGTGGTGTAATGGTGTGGGGGATGGGATATGACCGGTTCAGGCTGGTGGTGGGGGTGTAATGGTGTGGGGGATGGGGTATCACCGGTTCAGGCTGGTGGTGGGGGTGTAATGGTGTGGGGGATGGGGTATCACCGGTTTAGGCTGGTGGTGGGGGTGTAATGGTGTGGGGGATGGGGTATCACCGGTTCAGGCTGGTGGTGGGGGTGTAATGGTGTGAGGGATGGGATATCACCAGTTCAGTCTGGTGGTGGGGGTGTAATGGTGTGGGGGATGGGGTATCACCAGTTCAGTCTGGTGGTGGGGGTGTAATGGTGTGGGGGATGGGATATAACCGGTTCAGGCTGGTGGTGGGGGTGTAATGGTGTGGGGGATGGGATATCACCGGTTCAGGCTGGTGGTGGAGGTGTAATGGTGTGGGGGATGGGGTATCACCGGTTCAGGCTGGCGGTGGGGGTGTAATGGTGTAGGGGATGGGGTATCACCGGTTCAGGCTGGTGGTGGGGGGTGTAATGGTGTGGGGGATGGGATATCACCGGTTCAGGCTGGTGATGGAGGTGTAATGGTGTGGGGGATGGGGTATCACCGGTTCAGGCTGGTGGTGGGGGTGTAATGGTGTGAGGGATGGGATATCACCAGTTCAGTCTGGTGGTGGGGGTGTAATGGTGTGGGGGATGGGGTATCACCAGTTCAGTCTGGTGGTGGGGGTGTAATGGTGTGGGGGATGGGATATAACCGGTTCAGGCTGGTGGTGGGGGTGTAATGGTGTGGGGGATGGGATATCACCGGTTCAGGCTGGTGGTGGAGGTGTAATGGTGTGGGGGATGGGGTATCACCGGTTCAGGCTGGCGGTGGGGGTGTAATGGTGTAGGGGATGGGGTATCACCGGTTCAGGCTGGTGGTGGGGGGTGTAATGGTGTGGGGGATGGGATATCACCGGTTCAGGCTGGTGATGGAGGTGTAATGGTGTGGGGGATGGGGTATCACCGGTTCAGGCTGGTGGTGGGGGTGTAATGGTGTGGGGGATGGGGTACCTGAGTATTGTTGCTGACCATGTCCATCCCTTTATGACTACAGAGTCCCCATCTTCTGATGGCTCCTTCCAGCAGTATAATGCACCATGTCACAAAGCTCCAATCATCTCACCACTGGACAATGAGGTCCCTGTACTCCAATGGCCTCCACACTCACCACATCTCATCCAAAAGCACACCCTTGGCATGTGGTGGAACGGGAGATTGGCATCATGGATGTGCAGCTTACAAATCTGCAGCAACTGTGTGATGTTATCAGGTCACTATGGAGCAAAATCTCTGAGGAATGTTTCCAACACCTTGTTGTATCTATGCCACCAAGAATAAAGGCCAAAGGGGGTCCAACCCGCTACTAGCAAGGTGGACCTAATAAAGTGACCGGTGAGTGTATATACAGTATACTGTAAGGGGAATGGGCTCCACTGTTAGTGGTAAACCATGCATAAGGCAGACACTCAGGTCCAAGCAGGTTTGATCGACGTTGAAGGCAGTTCAATGCAGGAAGGGCGGTGGGGTCACTAACTAAACCCAGGTCAGTTCCTGACTACCAAAGTTCCTCCTAATAGGTTCTCCAAAACAAATAAGCACCTTTTTTTATTTGGATCCTTCTTTATTAGATATTTTGTTATAAACGTACAACTGTACAGATGGTACGTCCCGAACAACCAAACCAATAAGATCCGTCACACAGCAATACCCTGAGGAACACCATACAGAATAAGAGACATTTTCCATAATCATGTGGATACCCGTAATTGCCGACCAATACAATGTTAGGCATTAAAGTAGAACTGTAGGCAAAACTTATTTTTTGGACCATTTTCATGGTGGAACTAGATGGTCTTTTTTCAACCTGACTAACTATAATTATTTTGGATAGAGTAAGGGAGGGTTATAACCCCGGTCAGATTTTTTTTTCACCATCTGTGTCTCATAACCAAACAGGAAGTGAGAGGAAATCCGTGCAAATTAGGGAAATTTCTTGAGGACCCCCACCCCCCTCCAGGTGACCAGAACTAGTGTCCCCATTGGAAGATTGCCTCTCGATTACTTTTCTGGGGACAACCCAGAATTTGGGACTTTCCTTGGCCTCTTATCCCACCAAATAAATTGTAGCACCCTCCTAGGTAGGTGGTAGGGTTTAGATAGATACAATTTGTCCTGTTTTGATAGGTACATTTAGTTGCCACATTGTAGTCAGTGTGGAGGAAATCGTTCATTAGGGCCCCTTGCACACTGGGGCGGTTTGCAGGCGCTATTGCACTAATAATAGCGCCTGCAAACCGCCCCGAAAGTGCCGCTGCTTTGATTCCAGTGTGAAAGCCCCGAGGGCTTGCACACTGGAGCGATGCGCTGGCAGGACGGTAAAAAAAGTCCTGCCAGCAGCATCTTCGGAGCGGTGAAGGAGCGGTGTGTATACCGCTCCTTCACCGCTCCTGCCCATTGAAATCAATGGGACGGCGCGGCTATACCGCCGGCAAAGCGCCTCTGCAGAGGCGCTTTGCGGTGGTATTTAACCCTTTCTCGGCCGCTAGCGGGGGTTAAAACCGCCCCGCTAACGGCCGCATACCGACGGTAAAACGCCGCTAATAATAGCAGCGTTTTACCGCCGACGCCGCCCCCCGCCCCAGTGTGCAAGGGCTCTTAGGTAAAAGCATATTCTGCTCACTGTACTCAGTGCAGCTCCATGACTTGGGTATAAAAAATGCTTTACTCTCCCAAAACTGCTAGACCAACCACCAATCCTCCACCAACCTTTAAGAATAACCACACGAGGCTCGAGATGGACGTAGGCTCTATCACAACATAGGTTCCGCTTGCTGGCTCTTCGACTCATAGCATAGAAAAAAAAAAAGCTCCTCATAGTGTGAACCTGTTTCTAAAATGTATTCCTACAAACTGAACCCCCCCTATTACAATGCACTTACAAAAGTATAAATAAAAAAAACAGCATTTCATATTAAATCCATATATACGCTGTACAGCATGAAACAATACTTGCTCACTGATCGTAGGGTTCCTGTCTGCAGTGATACCCGGATGGAGATCATAGCAGCTGACAGATGCAACAAGCCATGTGGCCCCACTAGACGCGCTTCGTCATTACGTCTTTCTCCAATTGAACCTATGTTGTGATAGAGCTGACCGCCAGAGAGAGATCAATTAACCATTCAGGTGTCTGGAAGCAGCCTCTCCACAAGGCAACGGGCATTTAAACCCACAAACGCCTTTATTTATAGATATTATTATTACAGGATTATACAGGATTTATATAGCGCCAACAGTTTACATAGCGCTTTACAACTTGAGGGTAGACAGTACAAATACAACACATTTTAATGCAGTAGGAATCAGAGGGCCCTGCTCCTTAGAGCTTACAATCTAAGAGGGAAGGTCAAGAGATACAAGAGGTAATAACTGTGGGTGATGTGCTGATTGAGAAGATAAATGTACAGTTGTTAGGTGGGGGCTTCTCGGAAGAGATACGTGTTCAGGGATCGTCTGAAAGTGGGTAAAAGTAGGAGAAAATCGGACCGATTGGGGTAGAGCATTCCAGAGGATGGGAGAGGCCCTGGAGAAGTCCTGAAGGCGAGCATGGGATGAGGTGACAAGGGAGTTTGAGAGCAGGAGGTCTTGGGAGGAGCGAAGAGAACGACTAGGTTGATATTTTGAGACTAGATGTAGCTGGGGGCCAGGTTGTGGATGCCTTTGTAAGTTATAGTTAGTATCTTGAATTTAATTCGGTGACTGTTGAGTGCTATATATTTGGTGAGTGTTGAACCTGAGGGGAGCGGAATCACGTGGTGCGTTGAAGGTGTCTAATATTCATCCGTCAAGCCCCCCCCCCAAGGGAGACGCTCAAGAGTTCATTCATCTGGACGTTTTAACACATTCAGGTGTTTCTTATTTTTAATCACTGTTTAGCCTTATGCCGTGTACACATGGCCAGACTTTTCGACCAAACTTGTCCGACAGAAGGAATCCGTTGGACAATCCGACCGTGTGTGGGCTTCATCGGACCTGCAGTGGACCTTTTCTGTCGAAAATGTGACGGACTTTAGATTTAGAACATGTTTCAAATCTTTCCAACGGACTCGAGTCCGGTTGAAAAATCCGCTCATCTGTATGCTAGTCCGATGGAAGAAATCCGACGCTAAGGCAGGTATTGGCTACTGGCTATGAACATCCTTATTCTAGCCCAGTCGTACGTCATCACAGTCGAATCCGTCGGACTTTGGTGGGATTGTGTGTAGACAAGTCAGATTCGACGGAAGTCCGTCAAAAAGTCTGACGTGATTCAGTCCGTCGAAAGTCCGGTGGTGTGTACACGGCATTACAGATCATCAGCTATGAAATTTTAGGGCTTTTTTGTTTATAAGTTTTATGATTATAGCAGCAGTTTGTCTTATTTCTTTATTTTACCTAAGAGCCGGATAAGTGATATTAGATTACTTTAGAGTTTAGCTTTTTATTAACCATTTATTTATAAATAACTTATAAACATATCAACATACGATCATCTAGTACATTCTAAAAAAACGTCACGAGGACCTTGTGGGTCTTAACTACTTGTACATGCTGAAAAGTTAGGCCTCCAGCTGCACCAAACCCCAACTTAGAGACAAACCACCACCCGCAGATACCACCATAATAATGGAAGCCGTACCCAGGATGGGTCCCTACAAAGGATACATATTTCTACACTCAAAAAAATCCAAAGCAGGACCTTGTACCCCGCCAACTGCCCTGACTAAACCTCAAAAACCAAATTCCCACCTGCAGACCACACACCATGGAACTCAATAAGGGCGGGAAGGTGGGCCATTGTCCCAAGCATGCTCTCCTCCGGCTGATAACTTCCCAACACATTCCTACAGATCCCCTTTACTGCAGCCCCACCTTCTACAGACCTCCCCACCAATCACGCGAGTACTCGTTTTAATAACTCTAATTTTCCAAATACAAATTTAATCGAATTCCATTCAAAATCTAATGTATTCTATTAGAAATTTTAATTTTTGGAAAATATATTTTTATTCCACTCTATTCTATTTTTTTTCTATTCTATTCTATCTTTCTTTTCATTTCTATTCTTTTCTATTATATTCTATTCTATTCATATAAAAAAAAAATCTATTCGAAATTTAAATTTATTCTATTTGAAATTCGAAATTCAGAAAACAGTTATATTGTTAGATTCTTTTTATTCTTTTTTATTGTTTATTCTATTCTATTCTCTTCTATACTAGTATTTCATGATCTATTCTAATCTATTTTCTATTCTATTCTATTCTTTTACATTCTATTTGAATTCAAATTTATACATTTGGATTTATAAGATGGTTATATTCTTTCTATTCTATTATTATTTTTTTCTATTCCATTATTTTCTATTCTGGTTTATTCTACTCTTTTATTTTATATTCTATTTTAATCCATTCTTTTCTATTCTATCCAAATGTATTCAATTAGAATTTTGGGAAATTGTTATTTTCTTTCTATTCTATTCTATTGTTTTTTTAATTCTATGCTATTTCTTTCGGAAGAAGGTTATATTCTATTTTATTCTATTCTATTCTATTCTATTCTTTTCTATTCTATTCTTTTATTTTATATTCTATTGTTTTCTATTGTATTCTAATTCAAATGTATTCTATTTGAAATTTGAATATCAGAAGATGGGTATATTCATTTTATTTTATTCTAGTTTTTTTCTATTCTATTTGGTTCTGTTCTTTTATTTTATACTCTATTTTGTTACACATTTAACTATATTCTTTTATTTTATATTCTGCTCTGTTTTGCTCTATCCTATTCTATTCTTTTATTTTCTATTCTTTTCTACTCTATTTTATTCTTTTCTATTCTATACCTTTATGTTCTATTCTATTTTATTCTGAAATTCAAATTTGATTCAAAAACTGTTCAAATTCGATTCGAAAACTATTTGAATTTCGCCCAAAATTGTGTTGGGTTATTTTGGATTAGTTGAAATTCATTACTATTGTAATTCGGAAATTCGGAAACATCTGAATGTCCGAATAAGGAAAAATTTGTCCGAATTTCAATTTGGAATGAAACAAACCACACATGTCTACACCGGCAGACGGGACAACCCCGAAAGAACATCGCCCCATCCCCACCACTGGCCATGGCATTGTGGGCTTCAGCTGGACAGTCTCCTTCTGGCCTGATGTGCGCTGGTCAAGCTACAATGTCAGTTCCCACCTTGGTTTTATTTAATAAAGGATTCTCGATTTTCTTCAAGGTCTTTTCAGTTTTGTTTTGTTTTTCTTTTCAGTTCAGCCTGTGGAGAGCCTCCATTTTTTTTGGAGTTTCCAGATCAAAGTACATCCCTTCCTGTGATCCTCTTCCATTTCACACACTCCATTACCCTGTAGGATACAGCTTACCAAAGCATGGCGTACGCCTTCTCCCGCTGCCTCCTGCTTGGAGTTGGGCTTGAATGAGGTCCTGCTTGGCGTTGGGCTTGAACGAGGTCCTGCTTGGCGTTGGGCTTGAACGAGGTTCTGCTTGGTGTTGGGCTTGAACAAGGTCCTGCTTGGCGTGAGGCTTGAACGACGTAGTGTTTGGAGTTGGGCTTGAACAAGGTCCTACTTGACGTTGGGCTTGAAAGACGTAGTGTTTGGCGTTGGGCTTGAACAAGGTCCTGCTTGACGTTGGGCTTGAACGAGGTCCTGCTTAGTGTTGGGCTTGAACAAGGTCCTGCTTGGCATTGGGCTTGGACGAGGTCCTGCTTGGAGTTGGGCTTGAATGAGGTCCTGCTTGGCGTTGGGCTTGAACGAGGTCCTGCTTGGCGTTGGGCTTGAACGAGGTCCTGCTTGGCGTTGGGCTTGAACGAGGTCCTGCTTGGTGTTGGGCTTGAACAAGGTTCTGCTTGGCGTGAGGCTTGAACGACATAGTGTTTGGCGTTGGGCTTGAGCAAGGTCCTGCTTGATGTTGGGCTTGAACGGGGTCCTGCTTGGCGTTGGGCTTGAACGAGGTCCTGCTTGGCGTTGGGCTTGAACGAGGTCCTGCTAGGCGTTGGGCTTGAATGAGGTCCTGCTTGGTGTTGGGCTTGAACGAGGTCCTGCTTGGCGTTGGGCTTGGACGAGGTCCTGCTTGGCGTTGGGCTTGAATGAGGTCCTGCTTGGCATTGGGCTTGAATGAGGTCCTGCTTGGCGTTGGGCTTGAATGAGGTCCTGCTTGGCGTTGGGCTTGAATGAGGTCCTGCTTGGCGTTGGGCTTGAACGAGGTCCTGCTTGGTGTTGGGCTTGAATGAGATCCTGCTTGGCGTTGGGCTTGAACAATGTCATGCTTGGCGTTGGGCTTGAACAATGTCCTGCTTGGCGTTGGGCTTGAATGAGGTCCTGCTTGGCATTGGGCTTGAATGAGGTCCTGCTTGGCGTTGGGCTTTAATGAGGACCTGCTTGTGCCACCTCTATTCCTAGAAAGTTACTTTAAATTAAAATGACATTTAATCAGCCGAGATGAAGGGTGGAAGGATGACGGCACATAATGTGAGGTGACAACAATCATATGACTCATCCTCAGCGGTGACACCGCGTCACACCGAGACCTGTTTTCCCTTTTGTTCTTCTTGGTAAAATATAGGTTTGCTTCCTGCGATCAATTATTGACTTGTGATCCGATGATTCAATTGACAGCAAGCCTTTTTTTTTTTTATGCAGCTCTGAAGGGTAAATGAATCATTCATCATATGAAGAGTTTAATCAGCAAAATTGTGACTCAGATTCCTGATAATTAGAGATATCGCTGAATAAATGATTTATATGAGGTGCGTGTCAGTACTAATAACTGTGTGCATTGCTCCAGTCCTCCCCGGTAATATGCCGGCAGAATATATAGTGCTCTAGGTGGACCCATGCTCCAATGGTCTCCTGCGTCAATGGCGGGGCTCTGTACAGAGAGGAATACCGCAGCACCAGAATGCTCAAACATCTTCCATTGCCGGAGCATTTCTTCCTGTTTCTGAGCATTGAATGGATGTCTCTGCATTCCGGTGGTGCAGCGTTCCTCCCGTCTTTGCAACACAGATGGACAGAATGGAATGTATAATCTGGAATGGGGGTGGTGGGTCAATACTGACACTCCTTTCTTATTCCACTTTGATACATGAAGCCCAAGTTATAAATATCTGATCCCTGCTTTTTCTTCTTCATTATGTATCTAAACATTTTCCACATTTTGTCATGTCACAACCAAAAACATAAATGTATTTTAATGGGATTTTATGTGAAAGACCAACACAAAGTGGCACATGATTGTGAAGTGGAAGGAAAATGATAAATTATACATAATAAATATGTGAAAAGTGTGGGGGGGGGATTTGTATTCAGCCCCCTTTACTCTGATACCCCTAACTAAAATCTAGTGGAACCAATTGCCTTCAGAAGTCACCTAATTAGTAAATAGAGCCCACCTGTGTGTCATTTCATCTCAGTATAAATACAGCTGTTCTGTGAAGCCCTCAGAGGTTTGTTAGAGAACCTTAGTGAACAAACGGCATCATGAAGACCAAGGAACACGCCAGACAGGTCAGGGATAAAGTTGTGGAGAAGTATAAAGCAGGGTTAGGTTATAAAAAAATCTCCCAAGTTTTGAACATCTCACAGAGCTCTGTTCAATCCATCATCGGAAAATGGAAAGAGTATGGCACAACTGCAAACCTACCAAGACATGGTCATCCACCTAAACTGACCGGCCGGGCAAGGAGAGCATTCATCAGAGAAGCAGCCAAGAGGTCCATGGTAACTCTGGAGGAGCTGCAGAGATCCACAGCTCAGGTGGGAGAGTCTGTCCACAGGACAACAATTAGTCGTGTTCTCCACAAATCTGCCCTTTATGGAAGAGTGACAAGAAGAAAGACATTGGAGAAAGAAAGCCATAAGAAGTCTCGTTTGTAGTTTGTGAGAAGCCATGTGGGGGACACAGCAAACATGTGGAAGAAGGTGCTCTGGTCAGAGGAGACCAAAATTCAACTTTTGGCCTAAAAGCAAAACGCTCTGTGTGGGGGAAAACTAACACTGCACATCACCCTGAACACACCATCCCCACCGTGAAACATGGTGGTGACAGCATCATGGTGTGGGGATGCTTTATTTGAGCAGGGACAGGGAAGCTGTCATCAGGGCATCATCAGGAGAGCAGCCATGGCCCTGGATGACCATGGCAGCCATCTTTAATAAATAGCACTGTACCACTGCAGTTGCCACGCATTTGCAAAGTTGCTAGGTCAGGGACAGGAACACGCCAGTGAGGGGCAGTGTGTCTAGCATAGGGAAAGTTTCTGGTGGAGGAGGGACAGTGCTGTGTTCTTACATCTGATCTGCTACCTTGGACCTCCTTTCTTCTGCCTCTCGGGTGAACTTGACTATTTGTTGCTACTTTCAATAAACAACCTTAAATTTACCTCTTGACTTGCATTCCATTGGAGATTGGGCGCTCCCTCTTTTTCTACCTCTACTAGTACATGCAGAAATTACCTCAAGGCCGTACCCAAAGGGCAGCAGCCCAGGCCCCCAAAAAGGGCTCATCACCTTCTTCCGATGTAGTGGGGTAGAAAGCATCAGAAGAGGACTCTTCCAATCTGCCCCCACCATCACCTAACCATTGACCTACAACCGACTGAGTCAGAGCAGCGTGATCTCCATCCCTACAGAAGCTATCTCGGGTGAACTTGTCATCACACCGCCTACCAGTCGTCTTCTTCGCCAGATGATGTGGGGAATCGTAAACCAGCTAATGTGTCTTCTACACTATTGGCACTATATTCTATGAGTCCTTCTGCATGGTACTGGGTCTGGTCATGATATTCAGGCCCTGTTGCCACCTTCTTGGAACTTGTTGAGTTAACAAATTGTTCTGCATTCCTTTGCCTTCATCCTCATTAACTCCACTTGGGTACCAAACATCTGGCCCCCTTACACGTAGACTCAGCTGGCTGTCAAGTCTGTAACGTTGCATTGTCTTGTGTCACAGGTAAAATTCAATCACATAAAAGAACTGGAATCCAACTTACCACGAACCATAGATTGCAACTGTCCCTCAATGTGAGAGATGTCCTAAATCCCTCTGTCCTATACTCCTTGGCTAAACATGTATTATTTAAATATGAAAAGTATTACACTAAGAACCTCTTCCTCCAAACTCTAAATCATTGCATGTGTTATACGCCCACCTGAGTATTGTTGCTGACCATGTCCATCCCTTTATGACTACAGTGTCCCCATCTTCTGATGGCTCCTTCCAGCAGGATAATGCTCCATGTCACAAAGCTCCAATCATCTCACCACTGGACAATGAGGTCCCTGTCCTCCAATGGCCTCCACACTCACCACGGGAGATTGACATCATGGTATTGCAGCCGAAAAATCTGCAGCAACTGTGTGATGTTATCAGGTCACGATGGAGGAAAATCTCTGAGGAACGTTTCCAACACCTTGTTGTATCTATGCCACCAAGAATCAAGGCAAAAGAGGGTTCAACCCGCTACTAGCAAGGGGGACCTAATAAAGGGGGTCCATTCCGCTACTAGCAAGGGGGACCTAATAAAGGGGGTCCATTCCGCTACTAGCAAGGGGGACCTAATAAAGGGGGTCCAACCCGCTACTAGCAAGGGGGAGCTAATAGAGGGGGTCCAACCCGCTACTAGCAAGGGGGACCTAATAGAGGGGGTCCAACCCGCTACTAGCAAGGGGGACCTAATAAAGGGGATCCATTCCACTACTAGCAAGGAGGACCTAATAAAGGGGGTCCAACCCGCTACTAGCAAGGGGGACCTAATAAAGGGGGTCCATTCTGCTACTAGCAAGGGGGACCTAATAAAGGGGGTCCAACCCGCTACTAGCAAGGGGGACCTAATAGAGGGGGGTCCAACCCGCTACTAGCAAGGGGGACCTAATAAAGGGGGTCCAACCCTGTGTCTGATTGGACACAGATCTTTCCTGATTCAAGCCCCTAGTGCCACAAGGCAGAAATACTACCCACTAAGCCACTGTGCTTCCCGTATAAGTCCAGCACACCGTTGTGTACCTCTGAATCTATAGAGCAGCACTTTGAGTCTTCATGACCTCCAGTCACACCACGCCTGTCTATCGGAAATGTTTCTTTGATGTTACAGGTTCACATTCATTACTCCGGTGATGTTGTCCTCCTTATCCTCTAAGTCTGGCTATTATATTTTTAAATAAGCCATGGACACAAAAATGGATGCATGTAGTAGAAGTTTTAATACTACGGCCTTCAAGGAACTGGAAGAAATAACTGATGGATTAGTCTGAACAGCATAATCAATACGTTGGGTTTGTGTTTTCCAGCCTGTAAGCCAAGTTGAAAATCATGAGACTTTCATTTTTTCCTGAATGTCAAGTACCAGTGCCTACTTACTGCAAAAGAGGAAGATATACGAGTGAGGAGACGCGTCTTCCTGCAACTGTAATAAATATCTGAGTTATTTATCTTCGTTCTTTGCGGCCAGTCTGACCCGTACATTCTGTAATAGTAGACTTCATAGTTCTATGACCTGAAGACCCCTTCAAACCAAACCAAAGATGTAGTGGACCACCTTATCCTGTAGCCGCTTATTATCTCCTTTCAACCATCTTGAGACCGGTCACCCGATTGGCTGAAAGGACAAGAGATCCTATTGGACGCCTAGGAGGAGGAGGGAGGAGCCGCACGACGGAAGCTGCCAAAACCCAGGAGAGGAGTGCACAGGAGCCGCTGCCTGCAACCCCCCCGCTGCCCGCCGCAGAGGAGGAGAGGACACAGGAGCTGAGCTGTGGTGTGCACCGTCGAAGCCGAGGAGGAGAGGACACAGGAGCTGTGGTGTGCGCCGTCAAAGCCGAGGAGGGGAGGACACAGGAGCTGTGGTGTGCGCCGTCAAAGCCGAGGAGGGGAGGACACAGGAGCCGCTGCCCGCAACCCGCGTGCTGCCCGCCGCCGAAGCCAAAGAGAAAAGGACACAGGAGCCGCTGCCCGCAACCCGCCTGCTGCCGGCCGCCGAAGCCAAAGAGGAAAGGACACAGGAGCCGCTGCCCGCAACCCGCCTGCTGCCTGCTGCTGAAGCCAAAGAGAAAAGGACACAGGAGCCGCTGCCCGCAACCCGCCTGCTGCCCGCCGCCGAAGCCAAAGAGGAAAGGACACAGGAGCCGCTGCCCGCAACCCGCCCGCTGCCTGCTGCCGAAGCCAAAGAGGAAAGGACACAGGAGCCGCTGCCCGCAACCCACCCGCTGCCTGCCGCCGAAGCCAAAGAGGAAAGGACACAGAAGCCGCTGCCCGCAAACCGCCTGCTGCCTGCTGCCGAAGCCGAGGAGGAAAGGACACAGGAGCCGCTGCCTGCAACCCGCCTGCTGCTTGTAGGAGCCCGCAACCCGGTCACCATCTAGATGGGGGTAAGTATCGGGGGAAGGGGGAGTGCTGCCGATCGGGGTGGTAGTTTGCTCCCCCCCAAAAAAAAATCAAAGCACTTTTTCAAATGCTTCTAAACGAAAAACGCGGCTAAACGCGACATGTAAATTGTGGTATTATATTTTGTTTATGTTCACTAAAATTCATTAAAGTTGACATTTTTCACAAAAAAATGTGCTTGAAAAATCACTGCGCAAATACCGTGTGATATAAAACAAATAACAACACCCGCCATTTTATTCTTTAGGGCCTCTGCTTAAAAAACATATATATAAGGCTGCTTTCACACTGGGGCGGTAGGGGGCGTCGGCGGTAAACCATCGCTATTTTTAGCGCTGCTTTACCGTGGTATTCAGCCACTAGCGGTGCGGTTTTAACCCCCCCGCTGGCAGCCGAAAAAGGGTTAAAACCGCTCATATAGCGCGGCTATAGCCACGGTATAGCCGCGCTGTCCCATTGATTTCAATGGGCAGGAGCGGTTTAGGAGCGGTGAATACACCGCTCTTTCACCGCTCCAAAGATGCGGCTTGCAGGAGTTTTTTTCTTCTCCTGCCAGCGCACCGCTTCAGTGTGAAAGCCCTCAGGCTTTCACACTGAACAAACAGCAGCGGCTGTTTAGGGGCGGTTTGCAGGCGGTATTTTTAGCGCAATAACGCCTGCAAACCGCCCCAGTGTGAAAGGGGCCTTATGTTTGGGGATTCTAAGTAATTTTTTTAGCAAAAATGGTGATTTTTTTTACACATAAGTGAGAAATGTCAGAATTGACCCGGTAGGGAAGGGTTTAATAAAGTGTTGTTTGCAGCAGAAATCTTCAGCGTCAGTCCCAGGAATCTCGAACTCGCTGATTCGCCACAAGATCACATTTATAAGCGGCTGGAGAGGCGCCGCTTCCCGGGGTGGTTCCTAGGGTAATGTTCTCGTTCGCTGAGCCTGGGAACCATCCGGCGTGACCTGTACTTTTGCATAGAGATGAGTGATGGCAAGATGGCCACCGCTCCACTCTATGCCCTTGGAGGACTAGAGCGACGTCAGCGTCACTTCCTGGTTCTCGGGCCATGTAAACATGTTTTTTTCTTTTCTTAAGGCAAAAGATCATTTTTTTTATACAACTTTATATATATATATATATATATATATATATATATATATATATATCGTTTGTTTTTCAGGGCAGAGGAGAGATTTGGGGACTAATAGACGCCGGATCTCTCCATAAAGAGGACCTGTCATGCTGCATTGTTGTCAAAAGAGATGTTTACATTCCCTGCAATAGCAATAAAAGTAATCCAAATTTTTTTTAAGAGACAGTTTTTTTTTTAGCGCCCCCACCCCTGCGTGCTCGCGCGCAGTAGTGAACACATACTTAGGTCACACCCACATTTGTAAACGGTGTTTGCACCACACATGTGAGGTATCGCCTTAAACGTCTGAGCGAGAGCAATAATTCTAGCGCTAGACCCCCTCTATAACTCTAAACTGGTATCCTGTAGAGATATTTAAAGCGTCACCTATGGAGTTAATCTTCAAGCACCGTAGTTTGGCGCCGTTCCACGAGCATGCGCAGTTTCAAAGCACGACATGTTAGGTACCTTTTTAATCAGTGTAACATCATCTTTATTATACAAAAAAAAATGGGGTATATATATTTTTTTTTTTATTAAAGTGTATTTAAAAAAAAACAAAAACGGCGTAATATCATCTTTCATATTATACAAAAAAAAAATTGACTATATATCTTTTTTTTTTTTTTTTCTATTCATTAAAGGGTATTTTTTTTCCCCAAAAAAATTGCGTTTGAAAAACCTTGTGACATAAAAAAGAGAAAATATGAACCCCTCTTTTGGGGTCCATATTTTCTTGTTATTTGTTTTTGGGATGTGGTGAGCTCCACCTTTGAGTCTATTTGACATTTGCACATTTATATTGTTTGATGGTTTAACCAAACTTTTATGTGTGACATAAAAAATGTCAACGACCACCATTTTATTCTCTAGGGTCTCTTCTAAATATATATACATATATAATGTTTGGGGGTTCTGAGTAATTTTCTAGCAAAAAAGATACTGATTTTAACTTGTAAACAACAAATGTCAGAAGAAAGCCTGGGGGAGGGGCAAGTTTACACACGTGGCCCCCCGGAGATCGGCAGAATTTCCGTTACATCCGATGGAAGATTGGAACGTGTATGGCCCTCCGAACGCCGGCGACGGCTTTATATAATGAATTGCAAAGATAAAGAACGGTCGTTTTTAGACTGTCAGAGTGAATTTGTTCTCGGTATAATCCCTGAGCCGTATCTTCTGCTCAGATGGCCTCACAGACACATTTTTAAGTCAACTGTGAATGTGGGAGTCTCATTATTTATACATAGCTTGCATTAAGTTGAACTTAGACGGGATTAGCTTACAGTGTGTTTGCTGGTGTTATTGGAGTTCATTGAAAGTTTCCCCCCAGGGGACATAAAACACAGCTTGCCTCAGCCTGCCTTGTAATATTGGAAGCAGAAAGCCCAGGAGAGCAATAGCTTGACGGCCATTTCCCACCATCACAAGGCATAATTGAGAGTCCTGGCAGTTACATTTATAGCAGGCGAGAGCGCAAGGCAAGAGAAACACATGTAATAGGAATGAGGACAGAGATTCCGCTGTACATGCGTTGTGCTCACGGGGGGGGAGGCCGAGCATTTCATTGTATTTACAGCAAATAGATTGAGGCCTCCAAGCCTCACATTATAACATGAGCAATGTAGGTCTCCCCGCCACACCGAGGCTCTGCGTGATGACATATATATACTGTATATACTCCTTGTACAGCACAGAAACCAGGGAACAACTGAGGGCATGCCAACAAAAAAGATGGGGGAGAAATAATGTTGCCCATACTTAATATTACCAAGGCCCAAGCACCCCTCCATAATATTACCATGGCCCAAACACCCCTCCATAATATTACCATGGCCCAAGCACCCCTCCATAATATTACCATGGCCCAAACACCCCCCCCATAATATTACCATGGCCCAAACACCCCTCCATAATATTACCATGGCCCAAACACCCCCCCCCCATAATATTACCATGGCCCAAGCACCCCTCCATAATATTACCATGGCCCAAACACCCCTCCATAATAATACCATGGCCCAAACACCCCTCCATAATATTACCATGGCCCAAGCACCCCTCCATAATAATACCATGGCCCAAGCACCCTTCTATAATATTACCATGGCCCAAACACCCCCCCCCATAATATTACCATGGCCCAAGCACCCCTCTATAATATTACCATGGCCCAAACACCCCTCCATAATATTACCATGGCCCAAACACCCCTCTATAATATTACCATGGCCCAAACACCCCTCTATAATATTACCATGGCCCAAACCCCCCCCCCCCCCCATAATATTACCATGGCCCAAACACCCCTCCATAATATTACCATTGCTGCATTTGTACATTTTAAAAGTCAATATGAAGGAATAGTAGTGGTAAAAAAAAAGTCCTTGTGGATTTAATTAACCTTTTCTTTGGTTAATTCTCCTTTAAGGGGGTGTGGCAGGGGGCGTGTCCTATGCCTACATACATTTGTTAGTAGGTGTCCCTCATTCCCATCGCAAAATGTTGGGAGGTATGATAATATTACCATGGTCCAAGCAACCCTCCATAATATTACCATGGCCCAAGCAATCCTCCATAGTATTACCATGGCCCAAGCAACTCTCCATAATATTACCATGGCCCAAACACCCCTCCATAATCCTACCATGGCCCAAACACCCCTCCATAATATTACCATGGCCCAAACACCCCCCATAATATTACCATGGCCCAAACACCCCTCCATGATATTACCATGGCCCAAACACCCCTCTATAATATTACCATGGCCCAAACACCCCTCATAATATTACCATGGCCCAAACACCCCTCCATTATATTACCATGGCCCAAACACCCCTCCATGATATGACCATGGCCCAAACACCCCTCTATAATATTACCATGGCCCAAACACCCCTCATAATATTACCATGGCCCAAACACCCCTCCATTATATTACCATGGCCCAAACACCCCTCCATAATATTACCATGGCCCAAACACCCCTCCATGATATGACCATGGCCCAAACACCCCTCTATAATATTACCATGGCCCAAACACCCATCCATAATATTACCATGGCCCAAGCACCCCTCCATAATATTACCATGGTCCAAACACCCCTCTATAATATTACCATGGTCCAAACACCCCTCTATAATATTACCATGGCCCAAACACCCCTCCATAATATTACCATGGTCCAAACACCCCTCCATAATATTACCATGGCCCAAACACCCCTCCATAATATTACCATGGCCCAAACACCCCTCCATCGTATTACCATGGCCCAAACACCCCCCCATAATATTACCATGGCCCAAACACCCCTCCATAATATTACCATGGCCCAAACACCCCTCTATAATATTACCATGGCCCAAACACCCCTCCATAATAATACCATGGCCCAAACACCCCTCCATAATATTACCATGGCCACAATACCCCTCCATAATATTACCATGGCCCAAACACCCCTCCATAATATTACCATGGTCCAAACACCCCTCCATAATATTACCATGGCCCAAACACCCCTCCATAATAATACCATGGCCCAAACACCCCTCCATAATATTACCATGGCCCAAACACCCCTCTATAATATTACCATGGCCCAAACACCCTCCATAATAATACCATGGCCCAAACACCCCTCCATAATAATACCATGGCCCAAACACCCCTCCATAATATTACCATGGCCCAAACACCCCTCCATAATATTACCATGGCCCAAACACCCCCCCCCCATAATATTACCATGGCCCAAACACCCCTCCATAATATTACCATGGCCCAAACACCCCTCCATAATATTACCATGGCCCAAACACCCCTCTATAATATTACCATGGTCCAAACACCCCTCCATAATATTACCATGGTCCAAGCAACCCTCCATAATATTACCATAGTCCAAGCAACCCTGCCCCAAGCTACCATGGCCCAAAAACCTCTCTGCAATGTTACAATGGCACGAGCACTGTTACTTAAGTAGGTGACAATGGTGACCACAGAGAAAGGAGCGATGATGGGGGGGTGAGCCATACCACCTAACTTTTTGAGATAAGAATGAGGGACACCTATTGACAAAAGTATATAGGCATAGGACACACCCCCTGCCACGCCCCCAAGGAGAATTATACAAAAAAAGTAAACTAAGGAAATTAAAGTAGTTAGACCCACAAGGGCTTTTTTTAACCACTAATATTCCTTTATATTGGCTTTTGACATTTACAATGCAACAATTTAGAAATTGGAGGAAAGTTTTAGCTCTGGGAAACACTTTTTGAAAGATAAAAAGTGAATTTTATGTAA
The DNA here is from genome assembly GCA_037952925.1 of Lithobates clamitans. Lineage (NCBI taxonomy): Eukaryota > Metazoa > Chordata > Amphibia > Anura > Ranidae > Lithobates > Lithobates clamitans. Next base: position 691,082 of record JBBGZY010002117.1, read on the forward strand.
AACGACATAGATCAGACCAAAATGAGGGACACATGAGGAGGAAAGAGGGACATTGCTCCAAATCAGGGACAGATGGGAGCTATGGACAAGCCCAACCCTGGTAACCGAACTGCCCCACCCCCACAATCTATGCTGACAATATAATAAATGGAGATGATACCAACGCACGCGCCTTCTTCACCCCCCCCCCCAGATTTTGTTATATTCTCCAGCAAAGAGTTAAGTGACTGTATTAAAGAATCTCCTCTCCTGTTATTACATTTCATTCCCTGCAATGACGGCTTCAATGTAAGCGCTCTCCTGTCACTTTTCACTTTCCATCTCCGCACAGAAGCGGCTTGGCAGAAATATGGCGGCACAATTAGTTAGATGCGATATTAAAGATTCAATGGAAATTAAATATTAAAAAGTTATTCCGCTGATCCATGCACAGATCAAATCCATCTGTTGCTATAAACTCAAACACTGCCATATGCCGGCTCAGTTGACGGCGTCTACCTCATTAACTTATACACAGTATGTATAGAGATACATATTTACACGAGCGTCTGTACCGCCATGCATTTCACACCATGAAAAGAGACGGGAGCCGCCATCTGAAGTCTCACAGGACCAAATAATGACAGAGCTCTAATTAAAGCTTAATACATAAAGAGACAAATACCCTTCCAGAACACGCCAGACTCCAAACTAGGCCTTCTCTCCAAAAATAACTCATAACCACGACCGGGACAGGTTCATCCAACGCCCAACGGCAAGGATGTGGAACTGAGCCCCCCTCACCCTCTGCTAATATTGATGTAGAATGGGTGCACCACCCTGCTCCCACTCTCTACCCCTTTGCTCCGGCTGCCCATGGCTGACATATAGCGTGCACTGTGCATGAGTGGTCAATCCCTTGCTTTGGTAATTGCACATGTATGGTGGGTTTTCCTTCATGGGTATTAGTGGCAGGAATTAGGCCCCACTGGTAGTGTCTATGGGAGAACCAATACCTAGTATCAGTGGATAAAGGGCGCCAAAGGGCCGCAGTTTGGAGACCACTGATCTAGGAAGATCTGGTGGGAATCACGGGATTGTCTCTGGTCTGGTCGGGGGTTTAGATGTCTCAGAGTAAAACTTTTCCATCATTTGGAGATATCTCATTATTATACATCTTAGCCGGTAGAAAATGTAAATGAGAGCAGTAAACTGACAGCTTCCTCTGTATGATAATTAGCACCTGGAGAAGGGAAGACCATGTCACATGGTCAGAGCTGGAACATACATATGACAAGGTTACAAAACGACGCCGAGAAAAATCTGATTGTTATCCTCCAGCATGTTACGAAATTGATTGTAAAAGAAGTTCCATAGTCAGTGTGAGGACGGAACACACCCATCCCCGTCCCCAGAGATTATTCGCCTTCCTAGTTGTGTCCTTCACATTCCGAACGCCAGTACTGTTTGTGCTCATTAAACGGGAGCACTTTGAACCTGAACATCTGCAATTCGTTTCCAGGATGGTACCGAGATAGACGTGAGCCGCCAGTCCAAGGAAGGTGGAAGCCGGTAGCAGGTTAGACGGGGCGCCGGGATCCTACATCATTATATTTCCAATGTTTCACTCAAATCTCCATGTATTGTTAGAGGAGAGAAGAAATGAAGAACTTAGAGTTCTGATGAAATAATAGACGGGTAAAAGGAAATACATAAAAGGGAAGGCGCCTTTGTGTTCCTTATAAGAGGGATAAAACTTATTCAAGAGGGGTCATCAATGATGGGCACATCAATCCATTCAATGGGTACCAGTAATGATGGGCACATGCCATGCAGTGAGAAAACCTCTCCAGTATCTTTGTATAGGGGTGACAATATGGCATCGCTGCTTTATAAATGGTTTGCTTAGTTTTTGGATGAAAAATAAGGGATGTACATCTACTACTTATGGTTTCTAATTTACACCAATCAGCCATTAAATCAAGACCACCTACCATAACCACATAATATTGAGTAGGTCCCTGAGCCATCCAGGCATGGACTCCAGTAGACCTCTGAAGGTACGCTGTGGTATCTGACACCAAGCCGTCAGTAGCAGATCCTGTAAGTTGGGAGGTGGTGCTTCCGTGGATCAGACTTTTTTTTTCTAAGCACATCCAACAGATGTTCAATTGGATTGAGATCTGGAGAACATAGAGGCCAAGTCAACTGGTTGTTGTGTTGACTTGGCCTCCAGACTCATTGTTTTGTTCCTCAAACAACTCTTTAACCAATTTTGCAGTGTGGCAGGGAGCATTATCCTGCTGAAAGAGGCCACTGGCATCAGGGAACACCGTGAAGGGGTGGACTTGGTCACCTACAATTACAATTTTTAAAGGTGGTACATGTCAAGTAACATCCACATGAAAGGCGGGAGCCAAGGTCTCACAGCAGAACATTGCCCAAAGCATCACAATGTCTCCGCCGGCTTGCCTTCTTCCCATACTACATCCCGGTGCCATCTCTTCCCCAGGTAAGTGACGCACCCGGCCATCCACATGATGTAAAAGAAAACGTGGTTCATCAGACCAGGTCACCTTCTTCCATTGCTCTGTGCTCCAGTTCTGATGCTCACGTGGCCATTGCTGGTGCTCCTTTCACCAGCAGGTTTAATGTGGGAAGCCAGCTGCATAGGCGCGGGCCGTTCTGTGCTGTACGAATGGTCTCGTAGCCTCCTGGGACCTGTGATGTGTTCCAGGACGTTGCTGGTTGGAGAGCAGGTGAGGGGGGCGGGGCTCGGCAATTTGACTGGAAGTAGGAGCAGGTACCTACCACTAGGTACCCCCCCCCACAAAAAAAATGTCCAATAGTGTTAGAGCATCATACAATATTGGTGGAGGGGAGGACATATGGTGGAACTTCTCTTTTAGAGTAAAGTTTATTATTTTCTGAAGGAGCCCGGAGAGCAACTCTGCTGCTGCCATTTTTTTTTAAAAGAGGGACTTTGCTAAGAAAAAAAAACAGTTCATACTTACAGTATCTAGAAGTATTGGATGCCTGTGGTCCCCCACCATGTGTTGGGGTTCCATCCACCAAACCCTACTTCACTGTAGGACACAGTAGTGATGTAGAAGCAGGTTGGAGAAACCACCATGCCATGGGCGGGGGAGCAGGCCTCAGGCACACCTAGCAGTAGGATCATAAAGAGTCCTAGGGCTCATTCACATGTATAGTTGGGGGGTGGTAAAACCCTTTGGTTGAGCCACACTTTAATCACTCCACACCCCTTCCCCAACCGCTACCCCCCCCCCCCCCTTAGCTGGAGGTGTACACATGCAGTGGCCATGATGCTTCATTTTAAGGCCTCGGGAAGAATTATACCCCTGCTCCCTTCAACAGGCGCAGTGCCCACTGAAAGCGACCCATTTAAGTGACTGAGGCTGTTTTGTAAGCGCCCAGCAAACTGCAAGCATTGCAGGTGGTGAGGAAGTCACACAATGTCTCCTCACTGCCTCTGAATGCAGATTGCTCTTCAGAGAGCACTTTAGATGAGCTGGTTTTGAGTTGCCGGATCTTCTCTCTTATATAGTGTGAATGAGCCCTTCAATGGCAGTAGAGCTTCAGCAAATAAGGGGCACCCCCCGGAGAGGTAACTATGAACCGTTTTTTTTTTTTGTCGGGTCCTTTCTTTAAAAAAAAAAAAAACTTTTCAGCTACAGAATTGCAAAAATTAGGCAAGTACCGGGGGTAAAAAAAAACCCTGAACCCTACAAAGGCGGACTATAACAGCCATAAAGTGGAGACATATTTAAAAGATTTGTAACAAAGTTTTTTATACATTTTTAAAATCACCAAAAAAACTAATGTCCTCTCCCAGCAAACAAAGGGGGAACTAGCACACACACATTATAAAGACATAGTATGTGGTTAGTACAAAATACAAGGTTCAAATGGATTATTCTGGTGTTGTTTACATGATCAACATTTCGCCAAACGAAAATGGCTTTTTCAGGACCCAGACACCGAGTGGATTAATGTTAACTGGTCAGGCCTAATAGTCATATGTTAGGACTAAGGCCTCATCCGAAAAATCTACACAAAAATTAGACAAGTACCGGGGTAAAAACCCCCTGAACCCTACGAAGGCGGACTATAACGACCAAAAAATGTGGAGGCATATTTAAAAGATTTGTAACAAAATTTATTATACATTTTTAAAATCATCAAAAAAAAAAAAACTAAGGTCCTCTCCCAGCAAACAAGGGGGAATTAGAACATACACTTTAAAAAAACATAGTATGTGATTAGTACAAAATCCAAGGTTTGAACGGATTATTCTGGTGTTGTCTACATGGTCAAGATTTCACCAAAAGAAAATGGCTTTTTCAGGACCCAGACACCGAGTGGATTAATGTTAACTGGTCAGACCTAATAGTCATATGTTAGGACTAAGGCCTCATCTGAAAAATCTAGATAAAAATTAGGCAAGTACAAAAAAGTAAAAAACCCCTGAACCCTACGAAGGCGGACTATAAAGGCCAAAAAAGTGGAGACATATTTAAGAGATTTGTAACAAAGTTTATTATACAATTTTAAAATCACCAAAAAAACGAATGTCCTCTTCCAGCAAACAAGGGGAGACCAGAACATACATATTATAAAGACATAGTATGTGGTTAGTACAAAATCCAAGGTTTGAACGGATTATTCTGGTGTTGTCTGCACGGCTGACGTTTTCGCCAAAACAAAATGGCTTCTTCAGGACCCAGACACCAAGTGGATTAATGTTAACTGGTCAGACCCAATAGTCAGCAGGCCAACCACAACGCCTAGGGCGGGCATAGGCGCACACCCAGAGGTGACAGACCATCAGCACTAGCGGTAAGAAGAAGTGGTAGTCTAGATTGTAAACATAGCATTTAGACCAGGTGACGACAGGCCAGGTAGCAGAGGACCACAGGAGATATAATGCGTAGAATCGGACTCCAAGGAGTCCGAATATATAAACTGTAACGGGCTTCAATATATGGCTACACCATGTTGGGGAACGATCCACAACAGGCCATGCGGGACTATCCATATTTTACTTAGTGCGCCCTCTCAATAGCGCCCCACCAAACTGGTCAACAAGTGTGCCTGTCGCCAAACACCACTCACCAAAGATATGGATAGTCCCACATGGCCTATGGTGAATCGTTCCCCAACATGGTGTAGCCACATATTGAAGCCAGTTACAGTTGACATCATCGGACTCCTTGGATTCTACGCATTATATCTCCTGTGGTCTCCTGCTACTTGGCCTGTCGTCACTTGGTCTATGTTTACAATCTAGATTACCACTTCTAGTGCTGATGGTCTGTCCCCTCCGGGTGTGCGCCTATGCCCGCCCTAGGCGTTGTGGTTGGCCTGCTGACTATTGGGTCTGACCAGTTAATATTAATCCACTTAAATAAATACTATTTATTTATCCACATTTGCATGATATATGAGGCATGTTCAACGCTTGCAGGTGATTTTTGATAATTAAGGCATTTTGGATTAGTGGAGGCTCACAGGACTCTTTATATTTTAACATTTATTCACTTGGTGTCTGGGTCCTGAAGAAGCCATTTTGTTTTGGCGAAACGTCGATCATGCATACAACACCAGATGAATGCGTTCAAACCTTGGATTTTGTACTAACCACATACTATGTCTTTATAATGTGTATGTTCTGATCTCCCCTTGTTTGCTGGGAGAGGACATGAATTTTTTTTTGGTGATTTTAAAATTGTATAATAAACTTTGTTACAAATCTTTTAAATGGGTCTTCACTTTTTTTTGGCCATTATAGTCCGCCTTCGTAGGGTTCAGGGTTTTTTTTTTTTACCCCCCGCCGGTACTTGCCTAATTTTTGTCTAGATTTTTTCGGACGAGGCCTTAGTCCTCACATATTTTCTAGCAGCGGAATGGCGTCAATGCATCTGTTTTATCGGCACGTCTAACCAAACACAGGCCAGGAACGTTCCGCACGCAGTATGTGCATGCACGCTATACTAAACTTTACGGCGCATCATCCGAGATTCGATTTCCATTTTTCTTCCCGTTAAAAAAAGAGAAACTTATCATCGTGGGAACATTAAATAGAAATTAGCAAAATGCATTTACAGAGTAAACACAATCTGCTCTATTACGGTTACACAAACACATTTGCAGACACCGCAGGAGTAGCCGCGCACAGTCACTCTATCACATAAACACCGCTTATCCAGATATGACCACAAGTGCGCACATACACCACGCCAATCGATTCCCGCTCCCCCCAGGACGCCGGCACCTGCTGCTATAAGACAATGTGCTTCACTTACTCAGCCGTTTGAAACCTTATATATCACTTTATCCACATTGAGAGTAATAAAGTGTTAGACTGCCATTCAAGGCTAAGGCGAGAGCACATTAAGGACGACTGTCATGGTTCATATTGAGTTCAATTTCATTGGTTTTTATATTACACCCTGCAGCAATATCGGTATATGGTAATCAAGGAGCCGCTGGTGAGGTATACTTCAGCGCGCTCCGACTCTCGCCTTACAAGCTGGAATGCATTTACGCTTTTCTCTGCAATGTAGCGGGGGTTTTACTGGCGCGCCTCGGAAAATGGAGAGCACATCGCGCAATCAAAAATGAAATTATGGCCCTCGCCTGTCAGGTGCTGCGCGGTGCTATCCATTAGGGGCTCCGGGAATCAGGGGTTAAATATATAAATGGCTCTCGCTCGCACTGTCAACGCCTAGACTCCATACCACATAGAGTCGGTGATATTAAGGATTAGAAGAGAAAGAACAATAAAAGGCAAAGGATTGAGCTTAACCGGTAGTTAGAAAGACAGACCAAGAAAATTAGTAGAGGGGATAGATGACTGGGGGGGGGGGAATAATTCCCTCAAAAAAGGCTTTACTGAAATCTACCCTTGTCCCCCAACCGCACCCCACCAGCTGGAGAACTGCTCCAAAACTGACTACAGTTGACTTCCAAGGAACCGAGCCCACAACTGACACCAATGAGGGTAGCACCATACCAACAGATGTCTTCCCATCTTTGTAGTTATCTCATTTCTTTACATAGCCCCAGAGGAGATCAATGGTAGGAATAAATGACTGTGGGGAGGACTAGTCCCCCAAAAAAGTCTTTCCTGAAATCAACCATTGTCCCCAACCACACCTCACCGGCTCAAGATCTGCACCAAAGTTGTCTATGGTTGACTTCCAAGTTGCCAAGCCTCTATTAGAAACAAGTGACACCAATGAGGGTAGCACTGTACCACCAGATGGGTTCCAATCTTTGTAGATTATCTCTCCTGTTTGCAGTGACCTGGAAAAAATCAATGGAAGGACTAAATGGCTAGGGTGGGGATAAGAGAACCACTCCAAAATAGACTATGGTTGACTTTCAAGGGACCGAGCCCCAATAAAGACAACTGACACCAACAAGGGTAGCATCAGATGGGTTCCAATCTTTGTAGCTATTTCATCTCTTTACATAGACCCAAGAGAAAATCAATGGAAGGACTATATGACTGTGGGGAGGAATAGTCCCCCCAAAAAGGCTTTGCTAATATCCACTATTGTCCCAAACCACACCCCACCAGCTGAAGAACCGCTCCAAAATTGACTACAGTTGACTTTCAAGGGACCGAGCCCACATTAAAAACAACTGACACCTACGAGGGTAGCACCATACCACCAGATGGCTTCCCATCTTTGGTATGGTGCTACCTCTTTACATAGCACAGGAGGAGATCAGTGGGAGGAATAAATGACTGTGGGGAGGACTAGTCCCCCAAAAAAGGCTTTACTGAAATCCACCATTGCCCCCAACCACACCTCACCGGCGCAAGGTCTGCACCAAAATTGGCTATGTGTCAGGGCTGGGCTCAGTCCTTCATTCTCAGAGCTGGTCACTCAGCTGTCGGCTAATTGCAAGCTCCTATCTCTCCACAGTTACTCAGCTGTTGATGATATCCTGCTCGTCAGTCCTGACTACTTAAGCCGTTCAGCCTAGTGGATCTCTGCCTTCGCCTTGGTCAACATCACAAGAGACTCTCTCCTGCATTCCTGTTTAAAGACTTGCTTTGCTGACATCCCTTCTTTCTCCAGATCCTGCTTGCTGTTCCACTACATTGATCCCTGACTTCTGGCTTGGCTGACTATCCGTTCCGGTTACTGAACTTTGGCTATGTTTTGACCAAGTTTGTTCTTTTTACTTTTTTATTAAACAAGTGTGATTTAACTGTACTTCTGTCTCGCTCTGTTTTCATGATTTCTGACGCTATGGTTGACTTCCAATGGGCCGAGCCTCCACTAAAAACAACTGACACCTACGAGGGTAGCACAATACCACCAGATGGGTTCAAATCTTTGCAGCTATACTTCTTTATATAGACCCGGAGGAAATCAGTGGAAGGATTAAAAGACTGAAGGGAGGACTAGACCCCCAAAAAAGGCTTTACTGAAATCCAGTTGTTCCCAGCTGTACCCCACCGGCTTGAGGTCCGCACCAAAATTGGCTATGGTTGACTTTCAAGGAACTAAGCCCCTGTTAAAACCAACTGACACCAAGAAGGGTAGCACCATACCACCAGATGGGTTCCAATATTTGTAGCTCACCTGTGTTTACATTGACCCAGACGAAATCAATGGAGGGACTGCATGACTGGGAAGGGGTCTAGTCCTCCAAAAAAGGATTTTCTAAAATCCACCCTTGTCCCCAACCACACCCCACCAGCTAGAGAAGCACTCCAAAATAGACTATGGTTGAGGTTCAAGGGACCAAGACCCATTAAATACAACTGACACCAACAAGGGTGGCACCAGATGAGTTCCAATCTTTGTAGATATTACATAGACCTGGGGGAAATCAATTGAAGGACTATATGACTGTGGGGAGGAGTAGACCTCCGAAAAAGGCTTTGCTAATATCCACCATTGTCCCCAACCGCACCCCACTAGCTGGAGGACCACTCCAAATTTGACCATGAAGGGACTGAGCCCTCATTATAAACAACTAACACCAATGAGGTCAGCACCATGCCACCAGATGGGTTCCAATCTTTGTAGCTATGTGACTATGTTCTTGAAGACAACACAGCAAGACAGACAGGAAAAAAATGTAAATGGGGAGTGAACTTCCTCTTTAACAAGAAGTAAAATAAAGTTTATTGATAGACATTGCATATGGCGGCGTTACGTGAGCGCGGGAATAGTCCATGACCTCAAATTACAGAACACGAGACGATCCGCAGCATTGGCTCCCACAATACGAGGACAAACAAGGATACACAGGGAACATATGAAACAATGTATCCAAATGTCCCAGATTGTGACTTCTGCTGTGTATGTTACAAATCTAATGTGAGTCCTATCAGAACAGATCAGGAGATTCCTCCAATGGCTTCCTCCGCCACAGAGGTCCAGTAAGCGATGCATCCGCGCAGAAATCCGGAGGGCAGAACAGCGACACAGACTTTATATCACGGCACACCGCTTCCAGAACATCCAACAAATCGAATAATAATAATAATAACAAATCAAATAATAATAATAATAATAATAACAAATCTAATAATAATAATAATAACAAATCTAATAATAATAATAATAATAATAATAATAATAATAACAACAAATCAAATAATAATAATAATAATAATAATAATAATAATAACAAATCTAATAATAATAATAATAATAATAATAACAAATCTATTAATAATAGTAATAATAATAATAATAACAAATCAAATAATAATAATAATAAGAAATCTAATAATAATAACAAATCTAATAATAATAATAACAAGTCAAATAATAATAATAATGGGAGGATTATTTTAATAACTTTGTTAAGGAAATGATAAAGATTTGGGGGGGGGGGGGTCAATGTTATTTTAATTCTTTTAAAGTGAACAATTTTTTTAAAGAGATATTTTATATCATTTCAATCTATATTTTGGGTCTCACAATTTCCCAGGATTCTCTGCAGTGTCATGGATTCCTCTATGTTATGAACATTTAAAGCTGAAGTCCAGGAATTAGATAAAATTGACCCTGCAGTGCCCCCCCCCCCTCCCCCGTTCTGCACTGCAAGGGTTAAATGCTCGTGGGGGTGCAAGGATGAGGGATATTAAAATATATGTGCCCCCCTCCCCCCACCTTCTAAACAACACATTCAGTTTAAGTAAAACATGAAAGGCAAAAGAATTGTGTATAGATATAAAAAAACATTATAAATATCTTTTTTTTTATAAATGATCACATGACCTCTGTTCTCAGCTGCATAAAGAGCTCAGAGAGCTGGGGGGAGGAGAAACAGCAGTACACTGATCTTCGCAATAAATTACTGTGCGGGGGGGGTGTCAGCAGGGGGCCAGGGGACAGGGAAACAGCAGTACACTGATCTTACCAGTGAATGGTTGTGGGGGGGGGGGTCAGCAGGAGGAAGAGAAACAGCAGTACACTGATCTTCGCAATAAATGACTGTGCAGAGAAGCAGCAGTACACTGATCTCACCAGTGAACAGTGGCAGCCCATCCATTAGGGGTGCCCAGGCACTGCCCTCTCTCTTCACGCCACCCCCTGTATGCAATGGATAAATTCATGCATAGCACCACGGCCACCCCCTATTCATGCGTCTGGCCCCTTTCAGGGCACCAGGCGCATGAATTACAGTGGTGTTTTGTTTTTTTTAAGCACCTGATTATTTGCTATTGCTGTTGCAACACTGATCCTCCTCCCAGCCAATCGGGAAGCAGGTATGAAACCCGTTTCCCGATTGGCCAAAACGTCAGGCGATCCTATTGGATGCCTAGCGCTGGGAGGAGCAGAGAGGAGACGCACCGCGGAAGCTGCTCCAGGGGAGGACACACTTAAGAACGGGGGCGACCGCGCTGGAAGATGGCCGCATCGGCTCCGCACTCTATAAAGACCCAACCGCTGCTCTCACTGCCCGCATCCAGGGTAAGGACTGACTGGCAGAAAGTGGCAGTACACTGATCTTACCAGTGAATAATTGTGGGGTGGGGGTGGGGAGTGTATCAGCAAGAGGCAGAGAAACAGCAGCACACTGATCTTACCAGTGAATGGCTGAGGGGGGGGGGGAGTGGGGGATATGTCAGCAAGAGGCAGAGAAACAGCAGTGCACTGATCTTACCAGTGAATGGTTGAGCAGTGGGGGGTGTAATTCAAAGCACCACGGCTGTGGCATGTGTACACCCCCCAGTTGCTGCCCCTCCAGCTAAAGGGGGTGCAGTTGAAAGGCAGCAAAAATGTGGTTTTACTGCTAATAATTCCAGAGCTGTGTCCTCGTCCTTCTTTTATATGTTATTTTATATCTTTATATATATGTAACGCCTCTTTGAAGATTCTACAACACGGGTGCTGAATTTGTGGCCCTCCAGCTGCTGCAAAACTACAAGTCCCATGAGGCATTGCAAGTCTGACAGTTACAGTACATGACTCCCAAAAAAGGCTGAGGCATGATGGGACTTGTAGTCCCGCAGCAGCTGGAGGGCCGTCGGTTGAGCACCCCTGCCCTGTAATGTAGGCCGGGCGGAGAGGTGGGATCGGCGCTCCTCTCTCCATCTGGCGTTTCCTCGGACCCTACACCTTGAACCACGCACGGCCAGACGATCGATGAAATCCTCGGTGCCCTCATCCCGGCACACAGATCCCTCCTGAGAATTCATTCTGCTTCTTCGGCGTCTCTCTGATAATCCGAGTCGTGGAAATAAATCAGATTAAACATTTTACCGGTAAATCATTATCTAAACACTCGATCCACATCCATCTACGATCGCTAAAACCGGAATAACATTTCCACTTCATCCTCCATATCTCTGATATCATCTCCTTCACAATGTTTTATTCTCTCATTTTAGAAATCCACGCCTGGAAAAGACGTTGGCTTTGCCCATCGATGGATCGCGCCCAGCATTTGTTCCACCAATTTCGTGTTCTTTTCTTCTTTTTTACCACCTTCTACTTTTCCGGGATTTCTTATGAAATTCTCAAACTACAAAAATTTGATCGTCATTCTAAATAAAGCCAAAGGTTTTACATGAATGAATGAAAGCTGATCAATGTAAGCACCCCTGTCAGTGGTGAATGGTTTGTCTCATCCAGCGCCACACTGCACCCCCCTCCCCCGTTCCCTATGTGCAAGCGTAAGGGATCCTACACCCAGCACTCACTGCCGTCACTACTCTGGTCAGCCTTGCAACAGAAGGAAGGCGCCACCATCCCTATGGTAAACCATTGTACCCAGGGCAGCCCCCCCCCCCCCGCCCACCCCGCCCACCCCTCTTCCCGGCCCTGGATGGAAGTCAATCCTCTGCAAGGTTCCTCTAAAGCCCTTCTTAGGCACAAGATGGGTCTCAAAATCTCAGAAAAAAATCCAATTTAGCTAGAAATGGGCCATACACCCCCCTGTTCGGTTCCGGGCACCAAACTGTGAACTGCCAACCTCATTGAAGTCTATGGGAGCCAAACTTATATGCAAGTAGATTTCAATTAACTCGCGGTTGCAATTCCCAGCTATTTAAAAAAAACAAAGAAAAAACAGCATGGGTTCCCCCCCATGGCAAAATTAAAAAACAAAAAAACAGCGTGGGGTCCCCCCCAATACATACCAGACCCTTTCCTGGGTATGCAACCTGGCAGGTCAGGAAAGGGGGGGGGGGTGAGCGAACACCTGAACCATACCAGGCCACATGCCTTCAACATGGGGGGGTGCAAGCGCCTGAACCATACCAGGCCACGTGCCTTCAACATGGGGGGGGAGCAAGCGCCTGAACCATACCAGGCCACATGCCTTCAACATGGGGGGGAACGAGCACCTGAACCATACCAGACCACATGCCTTCAACATGGGGGGGAGCAAGCGCCTGAACCATACCAGGCCACGTGCCTTCAACATGGGGGGGTGAGCGAGCGCCTGAACCATACCAGGCCTCATGCCTTCAACATGGGGGGGTGAGCGAGCGCCTGAACCATACCAGACCACATGCCTTCAACATGGGGGGGCGAGCAAGCCCCTGAACCATACCAGGCCACATGCCTTCAACATGGGGGGGGGTGAGCGAGAGTCTGAACCATACCAGGCCACATGCCTTCAACATGGGGGTGTGAGTGAGCGCCTGAATCATACCAGGCCACATGCCTTCAACATGGGGGTGTGAGTGAGCGCCTGAATCATACCAGGCCACATGCCTTCAACATGGGGGGGCGAGCAAGCCCCTGAACCATAACAGGCCACATGCCTTCAACATGGGGGGGGTGAGCGAGAGTCTGAACCATACCAGACCACATGCCTTCAACATGGGCGGCAGGGGGGCATAACCTCCCCCGCCGATCCAAAGCACCCCCCTGTTGATGTGGACAGGGGTCTCTTCCCCACAACCCTGGTGGTGGTGCAGGTTGCAGGGTAATGTGGTTGCAGTGGTCCAATACATACCAGACCCTTTCCTAGGCATGCAACCTGGCAGGTCAGGAAAAGGGGGGGGTGAGCGAGCGCCTGAACCATACCAGGCCACATGCCTTCAACATGGGGGGGGGGTGAGAATATCTTCAGCCATAATCTAGGTAAACCACTTGCCAACCACAACGTATATTTATATCTGTATTGCCGCCAGCAAGTAGCCCCAACCTTCACCGCTTTTATTTTAGGTTGGAGTTATGAAAATAAAGAAAAGTAAAGAGAAAGAAAGTTGACGCGGCGCTCTCCTCGGCTTCCATTCCCCTCGCTGCGTTTTGTTCTGGTTGATCTATAATTAGACGCCGAATACTCCGAAATCTAACGATCGTCTCATCAGCCCATTGTCTTCATTGTAGAGATGAGGGTCCGTCTCCCCACCGGAGAATAGAACGCGGTCAGCGCAGCAATCCGTTCCCCCGGAGCGTCCGGTGGGAGGGAGGGCCGAGTCGTCACCATTGTCGGGGGGGGGGGACGCGTCACGCTCGCCGTATTGTTCCTCCGGTTCGATACCTTTTTAGGACAGATGCTTCTAGCGAGCGTTGGATTGAGACCGATCAATTCCGCACGGGCCACCAGCATTGTTCACCATTGCAGACTCAGCTGGGCTGTTGAACCTCCCGCCACACGCTGGGGCTGAGATTTTATTGATCGATATAATTCATTTCTCAGAAATTTGAGAGAGCAGATTGCAGTCACTTAGCCGGAGTGTATCAGCGGCGGCGGGGGCGGGGGGGGCTGGAATCGTCCGTCACGGGGGCCGTGAAAGGGCCCCCCCCGAGTCCCTCCAGAACCGTGAAAGACTTGCAGCACACTGTGGGGGTATCACTTGGCAGAAATATTTTGACGTTAAAAGCAAAATGTCTCCCCCCCCCGATCCTCGCCGCTCTCGCCTCGCGTGCGGTATAAATCACGCCGTGCGCCGCGTGTTCTCAAGATGAATTAGAAAACAAATGCGTCGAGGGTGAAATATGGCGGCTTTATTGCGGCTGTGAATCATCTGCATACTGTAGTTACTTTCTGTCAGACCCGGGCCAGGATTTTATTTTAATTAGTTGCTGATCTTTTTATTACTGAATAATTGTATGTCAGCTTGTCCGGAGCGCCCGGCGTGCTCTGCGCCATTCTACTCGGGAACGCGGAATTCTGGGGAGGGGGGGGGGTAAAAATCCGGCTCAACCTTACAGATATAAGAACTCGACTACCGCCGGCAGTCGAAGGATCTTCTTCTAATCACTTAACCCTTCCAGGACCAGAGACCCCTTCGTGCCTGGACCAAGTTTTGCAGCCTCTTTATTTGTTGGTTGTCTCAACTATGACTGCTTAACCGACCGGCCTTCCTAAATATTTTACACATTGCTTGTTAAGGCTGTATAATGCCTTCTTTGGTAGTGTTTTCATAAATGACATATGTTACATTTGTATACATTTTTCATTATAAACTGTCAAATGTACAAACGTTTTTTTTTTTTTTTTTTAAAGCAATTTACACTTTTACAAACTTTTATTTTTTTTTTCTGTTTATTTTTATTATTATTTCTTCCCTTTTATTATTATTTACTTATATTTCTATTTGTTTAATATTTTTGTTTTCTTTTGTTATTATTTTTTTCCCTTTTTATTATTTTTTACTTATTTATATTTTTTGTTTAATTTTTTTTTTTTCCTTTTATTATTATTTTTTCCCTTTTATTATTATTTACTTATTTATCTATTTGTTTAATATTTTTGTTTTCCTTTTTTTTCCCCTTTTATTATTATTTATTTTTTTATCCTGACTGGACATCATATGATGTTTGTGTCAGGAAGCTCTAATTCAACCCAAAGGTGTTCTATCGGGTTGAGATCAGGACTCTGTGCATACCAGTCAAGTTCCTCCACCCCAAACTCGCTCATCCGTGTCTTTATGGACCTTGCTTTTTTATTAAAAATTTAATATTTTTTTATTTTTATTGTTTACAATTTTTTTTTTACACACAGTGACCAGAGCAATATAATATTAACCATAGTAACACTGTATTACTCTGAGGAAGAGATCAGTATTTTTTTTTCTATTTATTTACACTCTATGATTGCTTATAACTGAATTTTACAGTTATAAGCTACCATTTTTTCAGAATAAAAATTACTCATTCTGTGTTTACTATTGTGATTAGCTGTGATTGGCTCCGTTGCCCTGTGTGTACCATGTGATCACTGTGACCAATCACGGCTAGCAACACAATTGTTCACAATGAGGAAGGCTCCGGCCGAAACGCGTTAGCACTATAGCTGTAGCACTGCTGTTAGTGTCAAGTAAAGATTCGTAAGAAGAAGCATTCGCGTTGCCGGCATTTCTTTCACAATTGTACCCGATGAATGGCATGAAAAGGAGTGGAAGCCAGCCATTGTTTACAACTGTCATGTGATCTGCTGTGATTGGTCACAGCGATCACATGGTATTGGTACCCCTGATGACGTCACATGTGACAAAACGATCGTGGGGACGCTGCGCACACACGCTCTGCTCTGACCTTACGGACCTGTACGGATTTTTCTACTTGCAATGTATCACTTTGTGTTTACTCTGAACTGGAATACGCTATTGAGTGTTTTTACGTAGCTGCCGAACACCTCCCCCCCCTTTTTTAAGAAGAAGCATTCGCGTTGCCGGCATTTCTTTCACAATTGTACCCGATGAATGGCATGAAAAGGAGTGGAAGCCAGCCATTGTTTACAACTGTCATGTGATCTGCTGTGATTGGTCACAGCGATCACATGGTATTGGTACCCCTGATGACGTCACATGTGACGAAACGATCGTGGGGACGCTACGCACACACGCTCTGCTCTGACCTTACGGACCTGTACGGATTTTTCTACTTGCAAAGTATTACTTTGTGTTTACTCTGAACTGGAATACGCTATCAAGTGTTTTTATGTAGCTGCCGAACCCTCGCCTTTTTTTTTACCAAATAAATATGCTTAAAAGAGACAAAAGAGGCACTTGTAGCCACTTAAGAACTTTGTTTGAACTCATATTGCACTTTTTTTTTCCAGCATTTATTGCGTTAAACTTTTCCTATATGCATTTTTTTGGCCTATCGGACATATATTGCACATGTGGACATTGTAACTTTTTTGGGTCACAAATGGAATCCATTTCTTTAGCACTACAACGTGCGTTTGTGTGTTTGCAAGGCGCGATCCAGGAGGACGTCATGTGACGTCCACCGGGATCGATGAAAGTTCGGGCGGGAACTGGTTAAAGACATATCGGGGGTTGATTCACTAAAGGCAAATAGACTGAGCGCTTTGCAAACGCAGTTGCCCCCAGAGCTTAGTAAAGGAGGGGTTGCTCTGTTGACTTCCATCATCCAATCACGTGCAAGCACAAATACTGTTTTTTTTTTTTTTTTTTCTTCTTCCTTGCCTGTGATTGGGTATTCTTCGTACAGTGAAGCTTCACAACATTTACTAAGCTCTGGAGCAACTGCCCTTGCAAAGTGCACCGTCTATTGGCCTGTAGTAAATCCACCCCCATCGCCTGGCTTTTGGTGGATCGGTCTTAGCAGGTAGCAAACGATGAGTTCAGTGATGGAGCACTTTGACTTTTATTGCCCATCCAGAACACTTGTATGAAATGTCAGGTGAAGCTGCATGGAGGAGAAAAGGAGTCAGCGTGTGCTTAAGTGCTTGTTATTTATGGGGTCAGAGAAGAAACGTCTCCCACCTACAGCTGCACTGCCAGCACACTGAGAGGTGTCAGTCAGCCCGGGATTTATGGCTCCTTCTCTCTGGACTGCGCCTTGGTGGCTCTTTTACATCTGTTCTGTAGCGGGGAGCTTTGCTGCAAAGGTTAATGCTCCTGTAAGCCTCGGCTTCCCAGATGTTTCTGAAATTCACTATATGCCAATCGACTCATTTCGCCCCTAACTCGCCTTCTGTCTGAGAAGCCTCCGATGCACTCTCAAGTGTTAATGGAATATTATTGACTGGGGGACCTTTATACAGATGGATAGTTGGCTCTTTAAGGTAACCAGTGTATGGAGGTTGGTGGCTTTATAGCGCCGAGGTTCCGGGTAAACCAGATCCCACCAGGGACACGATCTGCAGATTGAGACATTAGGACTCTGCAAAATCTCGAGTGTATGCACCAGTGTAGGAGTAAGTGTAGAGAAAACTCTGTAATGCCGCGTACACACGAGCGGACTTTTCGACGGACTAGGTCCGACAGTCTTTCCGACGGACTTTGCAGCGTAGGTCCGCTGGACTTTCAAACGAACGGACTTGCCTACACACGATCACACCAAAGTCCGACGGATTCGTACGTGATGATGTACGACCGGACTAAAATGAGGAAGTTGATAGCCAGTAGCCAATAGCTGCCCTAGCGTCGGTTTTAGTCCGTCAGACTAGCATACAGACGAGCGGATTTTTCGACCGGACTCGAGTACGTCGGAAAGATTTGAAACATGTTTTATTTCTAGGTCCGTCAGACTTTTCTGACGGAAAGTCCGCTCGTGTGTACGCGGCATAACACATGAGGTGTGTGTGTGTGTGGGGGGGGGGGGGTGTGTGTAGGAAAGTTCCTTCAACAGAGTCAACAGCTTACTGCTGCATAGCCTTTATTTCTCCATTCTTCCTCAGTGATTAATGAGGAAAGCTACTAGCCTTGGCTCTCAACACCAATTGCCCTGGGAGAGCTATAAAGAACATAGCAGCCATGTGTGCACAAATAATGTTAAAGGGGAAGGACAGGTAGAAAGAGTGGTCATCAGAGGACTAACCATGAATACACTGGTTCTGGACCTCCAGAGAGAGGAAGAATGGGTAGAAAGAGTGGTCATCGGAGGATTAGCCATGAGTACACTGGTTCTGGACCTCCAGAGAGACAAAAGACAGGTAGAAAGTGTGGGCATCCGAAGATTGGCCATGAATACGCTGGTTCTGGACCTCCAGACAGAGAAATAATGGGTTGAAAGAATGGTCATCGGAGGATTAGCCATGAATACACTGGTTCTGCACCTCCAGAGAGACAAAAGACAGGTAGAAAGTGTGGGCATCCGAAGATTGGCCATGAATACGCTGGTTCTGGACCTCCAGACAGAGAAATAATGGGTAGAAAGAATGGTCATCGGAGGATTAGCCATGAATACGCTGGTTCTGGACCTCCAGAGAGAGAAAGAATGGGTAGAAAGAGTGGTCATTGGAGGATTAGCCATGAATACACTGGTTCTGGACCTCCAGAGAGACCAAAGATAGGTAGAAAGTGTGGGCATCCGAAGATTGGCCATGAATACGCTGGTTCTGGACCTCCAGAGAGAGAAATAATGGGTAGAAAGAATGGTCATCGGAGGATTAGCCATGAATATGCTGGTTCTGGACCTCCAGAGAGAGAAAGAATAGGTAGAAAGAGTGGTCATTGGAGGATTAGCCATGAATACACTGGTTCTGGACCTCCAGAGAGACCAAAGATAGGTAGAAAGTGTGGGCATCCGAAGATTGGCCATGAATATGCTGGTTCTGGACCTCCAGAGAGAGAAATAATGGGTAGAAAGAATAGTCATCGGAGGATTAGCCATGAATATGCTGGTTCTGGACCTCCAGAGAGAGAAAGAATGGGTAGAAAGAGTGGTCATTGGAGGATTAGCCATGAATACACTGGTTCTGAACCTCCAGAGAGACAAAAAACAGGTAGAAAGTGTGGGCATCCGAAGACTGGCCATGAATATGCTGGTTCTGGACCTCCAGAGAGAGGAAGAAAGGTTAGAAAGAGTGGTCATCAGAGGATTAGCCATGAATATGCTGGTTCTGGACCTCCAGAGGAAGGAAGAATGGGTAGAAACAGTGATCATTGGTTCTGGCACTCCAGAGAGAGAAGGAACGGGTAGAAACAGTGGTCATTGGTTCTGGACCTCCAGAGGAAGAAAGGACGGGTAGAAAGAGTGGTCATCAGAGGATTAGCCATGAATACGATGGTTCTGGACCTTCAGAGAGAGAAAGGACGGGTAGAAAGAATGGTCATCAGAGGATTAGCCATGAATACGATGGTTCTGGACCTTCAGAGAGAGGAATTCATTTCTTGGACCATAAATCGTGGATGTTTGTCACTTCTATAGTGCTTAGAGTGGTAGGATACAGGCTGCTAACTGCCCATCCATGTTAAGATGCCATGACAGATGTAAACGAGCTACTGGTAAGGATCAGCCCTGTGCAGAAGGGAATGTGATCTACATGGATGAAGATAAGTACAATGTTGCGGCTACATAGTTTTTAAACTCCTCAGTGACAGCCTGTCATTCCTACATGTATGTATACTGTCTCATTGTCCACTTCATCATCTAAAACAGCAATTCTCATACTATAGTCCACTGCTGGCTGTTTATCTGCCCCTGCAAGGTCTACTTCTTGTCTGCTATGAATGGCAATATTCCTTCCACTGATACCAACAATGAGCCAATATTCCTCCCCACTGATTCTATTGATTGGGCACTATTCCTCCCACTAACACCAATAATGGGGCACTATTCCTCCCACTGACACCAATGATGGGGTACTATTCCTCCCACTAACACCAATGATGGGGCACTATTTCTCCCACTGACACCAATGATGGGGTACTATTCCTCCTACTAACACCAATAATGGGGCACTATTCATCCCACTGATACCAATGATGGGACACTATTCCTCCCACTGACACCAATGATGGGGTACTATTCCTCCCACTAACACCAATGATGGGACACTATTCCTCCCACTGACACCAATGATGGGACACTATTCCTCCTACTGACACCAATATTAGGACACTATTCCTCCCACTGATACCAATGATGGGACACTATTCCTCCCACTGATACCAATGATGGGGCACTATTCCTCCCACTGATACCAATGATGGGGCACTATTCCTCCCACTGATACCAATGATGGGACACTATTCCTCCCACTGATACCAATGATGAGGCACTATTCCTCCCACTGACCCCAATGATGGGGCACTATTCCTCCCACTGATACCAATGATGGGGCACTATTCCTCCCACTGACACCAATGATGGGGCACTATTCCTCCCACTGATACCAATGATGGGGCACTATTCCTCCACTGATACCAATGATGGGACACTATTCCCCCCACTGATACCAATGATGGGGCACTATTCCTCTCACTGATACCAATGATGGGACACTATTCCTCCCACTGATACCAATGATGGGACACTCGTCCTCCCACTGACACCAATGATGGGGCACTATTCCTCCACTGATACCAATGATGGGACACTATTCCCCCCACTGATACCAATGATGGGGCACTATTCCTCTCACTGATACCAATGATGGGACACTATTCCTCCCACTGATACCAATGATGGGACACTCGTCCTCCCACTGACACCAATGATGGGGCACTATTCCTCCACTGATACCAATGATGGGGCACTATTCCTCCCACTGATACCAATGATGGGGCACTATTCCTCCACTGATACCAATGATGGGGCACTATTCCTCCCACTGATACCAATGATGGGGCACTATTCCTCCCACTGATACCAATGATGGGACACTATTCCTCCCACTGATACCAATGATGGGGCACTATTCCTCTCACTGATACCAATGATGGGGCACTATTCCTCCCACTGACATCAGTAATTAGTGACTACTGGTCACTAATCTGCTCCTACTGACTTCCGATTCCTATTGCTTGATCATATCTTACTCCCACTGAGCAAAAAAAAAAAAAAAAAACGACTGACAGCTAACTGGCCCTTTTTTTAAAAATAGGTTGAGGACCCCTGACACCAGATTGTGTTGCGGTTTGGCATACAGAAGTGTGGAAGGGAAGCCTCCTACGCGTTTTGTTCAATCAGCCCTGATTACTGAAGGTAAGTGAGTCCAAGAAAGCTGATTGCTGCTGACCAATCCACCGATGATCTCAATGTATATTATACGGCAGATAATCTCACCGTATATCAGACATTTCCCGGGGACAGAATCCTCCTTCTTGTGGAATTTTTCGCTGTCAATGAAATCATGAAGAATATAATTGGCATTTCTGTGTTTTTGTGTCACGTTTTGTTCTCCGGCTTCGGAAACACCTGTTAACAATCTGCGGCTGATTACTTTGATCTCGCGTTAATTACTTAACATGGTAAGGATTGTTTAATCTGCTTTAAGCATTGCCCCCCCCTTTTTACTTAAGTATTATGAAAGCCTCCCGAGCACTGAAGCGTATCGTTCGATCAAACATCTCAGCCGTTAGCCAGCAGATTAAACATGCAAGGCGCATTCCCGATCCTCTCCCCCCCCGAATCCGCAACTTTTCCCAACTATCCGCCATTATTAATTCAAATATAATTGAATTGTATCGCCGCTGAGTTCAGTGAAACGCGTTCTTCTCCGCCATTCGCTGCCTGCGTTGGTTTTTTTTTTGCAGCCTCCTGTTTGGGCGTCTGATTTATGCAGAGCAATTAGTTAATTATGTTTCGGTAGTTAATTATCATGTTAATGGGTGATTAATGGCTCCAGCCTCGTTTAGGGGAGGTAAAACGCGTATCTCTTCTAAAAAAACAACTTTAACTGTTATTGGGGGATGGAGCTGCGGGGGATGGAAAATAACACAAAGGGATGGAATGAGGAGGTGATTGGCTGTTCTTACGGAAAAGATCAGTGTGCTGTTGTTATACAATGCTGAATTTAAGTCCTTGGGCTCTGGAAAGGTCTTACCCCCCTTCATGACCAGGCCATTTTTTGCTATTCAGCACTGCACTACTTTAACTGACAACTGCTCAGTCATGTAACTCTGTGTCCTGATGATATTTGTATCATTTTTTCACACACATAGAGCTTTATTTTGGGGGTATTTGATCACCTCTGTTTTTTTTTTTAACAATATAATATAATAATAAATATTAATAATTATATACTGTATATATATATATATATATATATATATATATATATATATATATATATATATATATATAATTTATTTATATTATATTTATAATGTCCCCAGTGTACACAGTGTCCCCCTGTGTAATCTGCAGTGTAATCCCTGGAATCCCCCCGGTGTAATCTCCAATGTCCCCCCGGTGTAATCTCCGGTGTCCCCCCAGTGTAATCTTTGATGTTCCCCCCGATGTAATCTCCGTGTCCCCCCAGTGTAATCTTCGATGTTCCCCCAGTGTAATCTCCGATGTCCCCCCGGTGTAATCTCCGGTGTCCCCCTGGTGTAATCTCTGGTGTCCCCCTGGTGTAATCTCCGTGTCCCCCTGGTATAATCTCTGATGTTCCTCCGGTGTAATCTCCGATGTTCCTCCGGTGTAATCTCCGGTGTCCCCCTGGTGTAATCTCCGTGTCCCCCCGGTGTAATCTCCGATGTTCCTCCGGGGTAATCTCCGGTGTCCCCCTGGTGTAATCTCTGGTGTCCCCCTGGTGTAATCTCCGTGTCCCCCCGGTGTAATCTCCGTGTCCCCCTGGTATAATCTCCGATGTTCCTCCGGTGTAATCTCCGATGTTCCTCCGGTGTAATCTCCAGTGTACCCCGGTGTAATCTCGGGTGTCCCCCCGGTGTAATCTCGGGTGTCCCCCAGGTGTAATCTCCCATGTTCCTCCGTGAATCTCCGGAGTCCCCCCCGGTGTAATCTCCGTGTCCCCCCAGTGTAATCTTTGATGTTCCCCCCGATGTAATCTCCAATGTCCCCCCGGTGTAATCTTCGATGTTCCCCCAGTGTAATCTCCGATGTCCCCCCGGTGTAATCTCTGGTGTCCCCCTGGTGTAATCTCCGTGTCCCCCTGGTATAATCTCCGATGTTCCTCCAGTGTAATCTCCGATGTTCCTCCGGTGTAATCTCCGGTGTCCCCCTGGTGTAATCTCTGGTGTCCCCCTGGTGTAATCTCCGATGTTCCTCCGGTGTAATCTCCGATGTTCCTCCGGTGTAATCTCCGATGTTCCTCCAGTGTAATCTCCAGTGTACCCCGGTGTAATCTCCGGTGTCCCCCCGGTGTAATCTCGGGTGTCCCCCCAGTGTAATCTCTGGTGTCCCCGGTGTAATCTCCGATGTTCCCCCCCGGTGTAATCTCCGGAGTCCCTCCTGTGTAATCTCCAGTGTCCCCCCTGTGTAATCTCCGGTGTCCCCCTGGCGTAATCTCCGGAGTCCCCCGGTGTAATCTCCGATGTTCCCCCGGTGTAATCTCCGGTGTCCCCCTGGTGTAATCTCCGATGTTCCTCCGGTGTACCCCGGTGTAATCTCTGGTGTCCCCCCGGTGTAATCTCGGGTGTCCCCCCAGTGTAATCTCTGGTGTCCCCGGTGTAATCTCCGATGTTCCCCCTGGTGTAATCTCCGGAGTCCCTCCTGTGTAATCTCCGGTGTCCCCCCTGTGTAATCTCCGGTGTCCCCCTGGCGTAATCTCCGGAGTCCCCCGGTGTAATCTCCGATGTTCCCCCGGTGTAATCTCTGGTGTCCCCCTGGCGTAATCTCTGGAGTCCCCCGGTGTAATCTCTGATGTTCCCCTGGTGTAATCTCCGGTATCCCCCGGTGTAATCTCCGGAGTCCCCCGGTGTAGTTTCTGATGTTCCCCCGGTGTAATCTCCGGAGTCCCCCGGTGTAGTTTCTGATGTTCCCCCGGTGTAATCTCCGGTGTCCCCCGGTGTAATCTCCGGTATCCCCCGGTGTAATCTCCGGTATCCCCCGGTGTAATCTCCGGTGTCCCCCCGGTGTAATCTCCGGAGTCCCCCGGTGTAGTTTCTGATGTTCCCCCGGTGTAATCTCCGGTGTCCCCCGGTGTAATCTCCGGTGTCCCCCCGATGTAATCTCCGGAGTCCCCCGATATAATCTCCGATGTTCCCCCGGTGTAATCTTCGGTGTCCCCCCCGGTGTAATCTCCGGTGTCCCCTGGTGTAATCTCCGGAGCCCCCCCGGTGTAATCTCCGGAGTCCCCCCGGAGTAATCTCCGATGTTCCCTCCGGTGTAATCTCCGATGTTCCCCCCCGGTGTAATCTCCGATGTTCCCTCCGGTGTAATCTCCGATGTTCCCCCCCGGTGTAAAGCGGTAGTAAACCCAGCCATAAAACAGTTTAATTTCCGGCACGTGCCGGAAATGCAGCACTCCCATTGGTTGTGCTCTCAACCAAACTGTCAAACCATTCAATGGCTGGTGTCATAATTGATCACATGTGCAGCGTCATGGCAGTTGTAGATTAAACAGAGGCAAGGATGGCAGCTTCCTTGGCTGAAAACAATAGGAGGGTTTACTTAATCTCCGGTGTAATCTCCAGGGTCCCCCCGGTGTAATCTCCGGTGTCCCCCTGGTGTAGTTTCCGGAGTTCTCTCGGTGTAATCTCTGATGTTCCCCCCGGTGTAATCTCTGGTGTACCCCCGGTGTAATTTCTGGTGTCCCCCTGATGTAATCTCCGGAGTTCCCCCCGGTGTAATCTCCGGTGTTCCCCCCGGTGTAATCTCCGGTGTCCCCCATGTAATCTCTGGTGTACCCCCAGTGTAATCTCCGGAGTCCCCCCGGTGTAATCTCCGGAGTCCCCCCGGTGTAATCTCCGGAGTCCCCCTGGTGTAATCTCTGGTGTTCCCCCCGGTGTAATCTCCGGTGTTCCCCTCCGGTGTAATCTCTAGAGTCCCCCCGGTGTAATCTCCGGTGTACCCCCGGTGTAATCTCCGGTGTACCCCCCGGTGTAATCTCCGGAGTTCCCCCGGTGTAATCTCCAGGGTCCCCCCGGTGTAATCTCCAGGGTCCCCCCGGTGTAATCTCTGGTGTTCCCCCCGGTGTAATCTCCGGTGTTCCCCCCGGTGTAATCTCCGGTGTCCCCCTGGTGTAATCTCCGATGTTCCTCCGGGGGAAATCTCCAATGTTCCTCCGGTGTAATCTCCAGTGTACCCCGGTGTAATCTCGGGTGTCCCCCCGGTGTAATCTCGGGTGTCCCCCAGGTGTAATCTCCCATGTTCCTCCGTGTAATCTCCGGAGTCCCCCCCGGTGTAATCTCCGGTGTTCCCCCCGGTGTAATCTCCGGTGTCCCCCTGGTGTAATCTCCGATGTTCCTCCGGTGTAATCTCCGATGTTCCTCCGGTGTAATCTCCAGTGTACCCCGGTGTAATCTCGGGTGTCCCCCCGGTGTAATCTCGGGTGTCCCCCAGGTGTAATCTCCCATGTTCCTCCGTGTAATCTCCGGAGTCCCCCCCGGTGTAATCTCCGTGTCCCCCGTGTAATCTCTGGTGTACCCCCGGTGTAATCTCTGGTGTATCCCTGGTGTAATCTCTGGTGTCCCCCCGGTGTAATCTCCGGAGTCCCCCTGGTGTAATCTCTGGTGTTCCCCCCTGTGTGATCTCCGGTGTTCCCCTCCGGTGTAATCTCTAGAGTCCCCCCCGGTGTAATCTCCGGTGTACCCCCGGTGTAATCTCCGGTGTACCCCCCGGTGTAATCTCCGGAGTTCCCCCGGTGTAATCTCCAGGGTCCCCCCGGTGTAATCTCCAGGGTCCCCCCGGTGTAATCTCTGGTGTTCCCCCCGGTGTAATCTCCGGTGTTCCCCCCGGTGTAATCTCCGGTGTCCCCCGTGTAATCTCTGGTGTACCCCCAGTGTAATCTCCGGAGTCCCCCCGGTGTAATCTCCGGTGTACCCCCGGTGTAATCTCTGGTGTCCCCCTGGTGTAATCTCCGGAGTCCCCCCGGTGTAATCTCCGGTGTACCCCCGGTGTAATCTCTGGTGTCTCCCTGGTGTAATCTCCGGAGTCCACAAACAGGAAAGGACTTCGGCTTTTTTTTTTCCATTCGGCTCATTTTCCTCCCTCTGATTTGAATAAATGTCAGGCCGCCCCTCGCTGGGGATCGCTCCATTAAAAAAAGCGCCTGTTATCTGCCTCAGCGAGTCCTTTATTGAGTATACTGAGAATTGTTTATCGGGAGCTGGAGACTGATCAATCATGTTTGACATTTCCTGGCTCGGTGCGCTGGGGTATTTCCCTCCTGCTAGTAATTAAATGGACAATTCCATTGCTGGGAGGACGGGGATGTCACAGGCTTTTTGGTGTTTATCTATCACAGGCGGCCCTGGCAAGAGCCCCGGTGTATACCACATGGATATACAATACATAATCTGCTGGTTATTTCAAAACGGACGGTTTAAGGGAAAAAAAGAAAAAAAAAAAACCCTCCATATGTGTGAGAGGGAGAGAGCGGAGATCTGCCGCAATGTGCGAAGACGGAACTGCTGATAGAGCAGCGCCGGGCAGGTGCCACGCTCCTTCTAAGCCAATTATCCTCCAATCTCCAGAGGACGGATGTAAACATCGCACCGGGGGGAATAAAATTAAAAGGAAGAACCAAGTAAGCTTAAAAATAAAACAACAAGCAGAGAAAAAACAATTCCTGCTGACTGGCGGGGAAGTAGCCGGCTTGGGGGAGAATATGCCGCACCGCCCTACGCCCTCCGAAAATGTCTGAACGGACGGACGCGGTGCGGGACTGCGATGTGCTGGGTGTCACCCCTCCACCAATCCCTCACACTACCACTATTATTTGCTGATGGTCACTTTAGCGCCCCTTTCACAACAATGCATTTTTCCTGCGTTTTTTTTACCTTGCAAGAAACAATGTTTCCCCTTAAATCCTATGGGACTCTTCACGCCACTGCTGCAGGTGCGGTGCGTTTTGTAGAGTCCTGCATTCGGCATGTTTGGTGCGGTTTTAAATACCAAACCAAAAACGCAGCTCCCCACTGAAATGAATGGAAAACGAGGCAAAAACGCATAAAACGAGCATCATTTTTTTTTTTCTTAGCATTTTTGAGTCACGTGTTCGTTTTCTGTAGGGGCAGGCAACCAGAAAATGCACCAGAAACACATCTAAAACGAGACAAAAACGCAGCAAAAAAAAAAGAACATGCGTTTTTACCACGATTTTGCTACAGAGCAGTGCGAAAGCAGCCCCAATGCCAGAAAAAGGAAAAGGTTGTCCTGGGAGTTCAAATATGTGATAGAACTACAGAACTACTACAGAACTACCACAGCACGCAGGGTGGGAAGAGCAAGGAGCTGGACAGGAAACCCACGACAGCCGTAGTTACATTGTTACTTGTATTTCCCCTGTTTATAAATGTATATAAGGCCATCAACTCTTTATAGAGATTAATAATAAAGAAAAAAAAATAGTGCCGCACTACTGAAAATATAAGTCAACTAATATGTGTCAAACCATAATACTGTGTAAATGATAAGAATATAAAGAATGAATTATAATAATGTATCAAGTTTTACTAATATAAACAGTGAAAGATAATGTATCAAATGATGATAATCTAAAGAATGAATGAAAGATAAAAATGTATCAAATTATAAAAATATAAATATTGAATGATAAAAATGTATCAAATGATGATATCAACAATGAATGATTACAAAAAAGGTCAACAAAGCGAAACAAATCATCACAATAAAACTATAATGTGATTAAGTGAAAGAAAATCAAAATTAGATGAGCAAATCACAGCAATCCAAAGTCCATACCTTCTTGTGACGTCACAAAACTGTCTCTATATAGTGGAACCTTTACGAGCATAACCCGTTCCAGGAGAATGCTTGTAATCCAAAGTACTTGCATATCAAATTGAGTTTCCCCATAGAAGTCAATGGAAATCAAGATAATTCGTTCCGCATTGACTTGTATTACATGCAATACCGCATGTGGCCAGAGGTGGAGGGGGGCGCCAGAGAGCCTCGGAAATACTCGGGGACAGCTTGGCTGAACTCGGAAAGGCTCGGAAACACTCAGGAATGCAGTATTTCCAAGTCATTCCGAGTATTTCCGAACGGCTCCAAACGTCTCTGAGCGAATCAGAGTGTCCCCGGCGCCCCCCCACACCTCTGGCCAAATGTGGTACTGCACCATCCATTAGCTTGAATTCTGCTCGTTTTGCAAGACAACACTCCCAAACCGGGTCAGAATTTTTTTAAAAAGTTGCTCGTCTTTCAAAAAGCTTGTTAACCGCATTACTCGTATACCGAGGTTCCACCGTATAACGCTTCCTAGGTGTAGTAGACTTGTGATGCCACAACTCCAGTGCTACACAGAAAACATCCATCAGACAATGTTTTTCACCTCCGTGCAACTGTTACCTTCAACTTGGACTCGTACAATCTTATAGGTGAACTGCACCTGCCCCTTACTTCCAGGGTAATATGAGGAATCAGGATGTCCTCCACACTTCACTCCTTTACCACGTCAGGAAAAAGGTGTGTTCCCCTTTAAGGGACCGAACTGCAGGGTAGATCACTAAAAAGCTCTCACGTCTCGGCCCCTGGGGTAGCCGCCATCTTTGTCTCTGACCAGCGATGGGACAAGTTGGGGGTAACAGTTGCACAAAGGTGGAGCACTTTGTTTATTGGATGTTTGGTTGTGCAGCAATGAAGTTGTGGCGTCACAAGTCTACTACACATGGGGAGCGTTATATCGAGAGACTGTGACATCACCAGAGGATATATGAACTCAGGATTTCTGTCATTTGTTCACCTGATTTTGATTTTCTTTCAGATTCACATTATGGTTTCACTGTGATGATTTTTTGTTTCACATTCTTTACCTTTTTTTGTAATCATTGTAATATGATTTGATTATTATTATCATTCATTGTTTATATTATTATCATTTTTTGTTGATATTATCATTTATTTGATACATTATTATCATTCATTCTTTAGATTATTATCATTTGATACATTATTATCATTTTTTTTGTTGATATTATTTACACAATTTTATGGTCTGACACATATTTGTCCATTTATAATGTCAGTAGCGCAGTTCTGTCTTTTATTTTCCTACATTATTGATGTGGGAGGACATACAAGGGGCCAATGCCGAGTGTTCCTTTGTTTGGAGGCGGTCTCTATTTGGGGAGTATTGGGCTTTTTTTCATTTCTTGATAGAGAACAACAAGCCATTTCATGTCTCTGGAAGTCCCGGCATACAATCGCTCAGACATGAACAATCGTATTAATTATAGGAATCGGAGTTTGCATGGACAGCAGTGACATCATTAACAAGTTATTGTTCTGGTCATATCTGATCGATGTCATCGTCGTTACATAGCCAGTGACCATATTTGGTGCAGTGATGTCACTGTTATCCCCGCCCCTTTGCTTACCTGGCTGGAGATTTCCGGCCATGTAAGAACTGTGCAGCTGATGTCGGCGGTTGCTAGGGACGTGTCGGGTGGCAGCACCCGCTGCTTCCTTAGCAACCATTGACAGCGGGAAGTTGTCACATATAGAAGCTGTAGAAATGCATCTTCTGTATATAATGCTCGGCCTTCTCCAAACAGGGGAGCCAATGGGAAAAATTTGGGGTGTTTGTCCAAGCTGTTGGCTCATCCCTACTATCCCGGGCTGGTGCGAGGATTTTTAAAACTCTGGGCGAAACCTGTCGCTGTCTCTACTTCTGTCAGCCTTGTACCAGAAGGAAGGCGCCACATCCCTGCAGTAAACTATTGCGCCCTTCTGCCCGCCCCTCTGCCTGCCCTTCTTCCCACCCCTCTGCCTGCCCTTCTGCCCACCCCTCTGCCCACCCGTTACCCTGGCCCCTGGTACTAAGAGTGAGCCGCGGACAGCTCACTCACTTTCTATTAAGCTCAGTTCACGCCTAATGATCTGAGCCTAATGCCGCGTACACACGGTCGGACTTTTCATCTACAAAAGTCCGACGGACGCCGACGGACTAAAGCTGGCTAACAATCCGATCGTGTGTGGGCTTCCCCCGGACTTTCAGCAGACTTTTCCAGCCGCAAATCTGACGGACTTTAGATTTGGAACAGGCTTCAAATCTTTACGTCGTAACTACGCCGGACCCAGAAATCCGCTCGTCTGTATGCTAGTCCAACGGACAAAAACCCACGCTAGGGCAGCTATTGGCTACCGGTTATCAACTTCCTTATTTTAGTCCGTTGTACGTCATCACGTACAAATCCGTCGGACTTTTGTGTGATCGTGTGTAGGCAAGTCCGTTCGTAAGAAAGTCTGCCGCAAGTCCGCCAAAAGTCCGCCAAAAGTCTGACAAAAGTCAATCGAAAGTCTGTCGGACAGGCTGTCGGACTTTTGTAGCCAAAAAGTCAGACCGTGTGTACGCGGCATGACAGCCAGTATTTGGCTGTTTGTGAACATAGCGAATACGGATTTATCCGAAGTTACGAATTATCCGCACCTAAACAAATGGAACGAATTAATAATAAATAATAATAATGAAAAAAAGTTTTTATTATTATTGTTTTTTATTATTATTAACTTGTTACGTTCCATTCGTTTAGAAACGGCATTCGTTATTTTGAATAAATTCGTATTCGTTCGCTAACAGCCAAATTTGAAAGGAAATTCCAATACCTATAATTTAATAGTTAGTAATGGTTAAGTTGTTATTAGTTAATTGTTATTTCAGATATTCGAATTTTCGAGTTTTCCGATTTTCAAATTTTCAAATTTCCGAATTTTTGAATTTATGAATTTAAGAATTTATGAATTTTCAAATATTCCAGTTTACGAATATTCGTAAAAATGTGTTAAACTGATTTTTGTTAATTCGGATATTTCCAAATTAACAAATGTGTCGAAGTTATTTAAAAAACAATTTTTTTTTTCACAATTGTTTTTTTTTTTATTGTATTAGGCTGCCCTACAGGGGACAGACGCACCCTAAGTAGCTCGTGT
Organism: Lithobates clamitans; assembly: GCA_037952925.1. Taxonomy (NCBI): domain Eukaryota; kingdom Metazoa; phylum Chordata; class Amphibia; order Anura; family Ranidae; genus Lithobates; species Lithobates clamitans. The sequence continues at coordinate 722,242 of JBBGZY010002117.1, forward strand.
CGCTTTTGGGTGTTTTGCATTTTTTTTATTGACACTTTGGTGACTGGGGCAAGGCCAGGCCGGCTCGGTTCCCGGCTCTGCTGCGGATCGGAGTGCCGTTGTTCCACGGACAGCTGGGAATGTTTGTGGAGTATTGACCGGCGGCGTGTAATGAACTCCAATGTTTGAACAACGTGCCGCAATATCTTCAGTATATCAAATAGCAGTCCGGCTTTATTGAGTTACCAAAAAGAAAAAAAGCAAACATGGTGTCATCGGGAAACCTTCACCCCATCCCCCCAACCCCTCTCAACCCAACCCCCCCCCCCCCCCGTGGGGCTAATATTAAAGAGGAACTCTGCTCTAGCCGATGTCATTTGGGAATGGAAATAAAATAGGCAGAAAAAAAAAAGAAGTCCCAATTCATGGATTCCCTTATCACTAGTTGGGAGGAACTTCTTGTAACTTTGTAACTATTTTTTTAAAATACTGTAAATAGTAAAAGAAAGACAACGAGTGTCTATTGCATTTCTCAGGTTCTCTTGCAATGCCATTTAAATTCACAACTTTGCGCAAACTTGCTGTGGTACCGTGTGATTTGGTGCCCAACCAGTGCGCTGCATGTGTGCACTGTGTTTGTGGTAGACAAGTACAATTAGTTTTGTTCCGAATTCGTTTTTTTTTAACGAATTTCCACAAATTTGTTAATTCGGGAACATCCAAATAACGAAAAACCCGTTCAATGAATTTTTCCAAATATATGTAAATTTGAATATTCGAAAATTTGTGAATTCGAAAATTCGGTAATTCGAACATTCGGAAATTCCGAAATTCGGAAATCCAAAAACCTGAAAATTTGAAAAATCTGAAATAATAACTAACTATTAAATTATAGGTATTGGAATTTCCTTTCAAATTTAGCTGTTAGTGAACGTAATCAATACGAATTTATCAGAAGTTACAAATTATTCAAAATAACGAATGCCGCATCTAAACGGGTGGAACGTAATTATGGCGGCTACTGCGGCGATCTATGCCTGGAAGTGGCAGCAAATACCCGGATTATACAGCTATCTGCTCCCCCCTGAAAGGTGCCAAATGTGACACCGGAGGGGGGGAGGAATCCGAAAAGTGGAAGTTCCATTTTTGGGTGGAACTCCGCTTTAAGTACCTCAATCAGAAATATACTGTGTGTTATGACCTCTGGATGGAGCTGGTGATCATAGAAAAGAAACATATTAGGTGATTTATGAAGTTGTTGGCATTTGTAAGAGATGGAATATAATCTGCAAATGATCTTCATGTTCACATTGGGAAACAAATGTCCTCTATTGCTCCTCAGACGAGGGATAAGCCTGGTGTGGTGATATCACTCACAGGGTCTGAGGAGGTCTGAGGAGGGTCTAAGGAGGTCTGAGGAGCGTCTGAGGAGGGTCTGAGGAGGTCTGAGGAGGGTCTGAGGAGGGTCTGAGAAGGGTCTGAGGAGGTCTGAGGAGGGTCTCAGGAGGTCTGAGGAGGGTCTGAGGAGGGTCTGAGAAGGGTCTGAGGAGGTCTGAGGAGGGTCTGAGGAGGTCTGAGGAGGGTTTGAGGAGGGTCTGAGAAGGGTCTGAGGAGGTCTGAGAAGGGTCTGAGGAGGGTCTTAGAAGGGAGGAGCACTCCACTCCTTCATCCCTGATCACATATCGTGACGCTTCACGCAGAATCCTGATCTATGTCCAATGTCACAATATTGGTCTATAAAATATGCAGAGCTCCCGGGGATTACTAAGTATTTAATTAGGTTGTAAAAAATAGAATTTCCCAGATCCCCGGGGACTCCGAGCGAGGATTTGCTGGGGGATTCTCGGAATCCTGAAGGCCTTTAATAAGATTTGGATTTGGTTAATTCATTAGGATCCGGCCGGCTAATTTGGGATTTCCCTGAGATTTAATGCCCAGGAAAAAAAACAAAACATGACCGCCTTAATGAGTTAATACGACATTCCGTCCCCGCCATGTGATATGTGAAGTCTCTGGGGAAGATATCAGTTGTCAGGCTGCCAGAACCTCAAATAATGGAAATGAAGGGGCTGCTAAAGTTGCAATTCCCCTCAATCTTTATTGTTGAAGAATCCTTGTGAAGTCCAATATTCAGCCAACAACTTCCTACCTTCTCCCCATTCATTTTGAAGGTGAAGCTTATTGTTCCACTTCAGGCTGCCTCCTCCGTCAGGGACTTCTGCCCACCGGGGGACACATCTACTGACATCTGCTGCTCTATAGGGAGCAATGGATGGTCCGATCGGGTGCGCCGTTTTAATCAGGGGGATCTGATCGTTCTGCTCGTGTGAAAGGGGCCTTAATGGTGCCCAAGTGTGGTTTTAGCCTTCTAGGAGTTCCCCTTTAACCACTTCAGCCCCGGAAGATTTACCTACGGAAGATAGTACTTTGCGCCCTGAGCTCACCCCTTTTTGAAGCCAATTAGAGCCTCCGGCTCTAATCACGTGCGTCCTGCATGTAGATTAGGGGCCAGATGTATGGATTAGGGGGGGGGCGGCGCCCCTGCGCCATGCATGTAGATTAGGGGCCGGACGCATGTATTAGGGGGCGGCACCCCTGCGCCCTGCATGTAGATTAGGAGCTGGGTTTATGTATTAGGAGGGCCACACCCCTGTGCCCTGCATTTAGATTGGGGCCAGGCGCATGGATTGGGGGGGCAGCGCCCCTGCGCCCTGCATGTAGATTTTGGGCCGGGCACATGTATTAGGGTGGGCGGTGCCCCTTCACCCTGCATGTAGATTAGGGGCCAGGCGCATGGATTAGGGTGGGCAGTGCCCCTTCGCCCTGCATGTAGATTAGGGTCCGGGCACATGGATTATGGGGGTGCCACTCCTGCGCCCTGCATGTAGATTAGGGCCCGGCACATGGATTGGGGGGCGGCACCCCTGCGCCCTGCATGTTGATTAGGGGCCGGGCGCATGGATTAGGGGGGCGGTGCTCTTGCGCCCTGCATGTAGATTAGAGGCCAGGCTCATGGATAAGGGGGGCCATGCTCCTGCGCCCTGCATGTAGATTAGGGACCGGGCGCATGGATTAGGGGGGCGTCGCTCCTGCGCCCTGCATGTATATTAGGGGCCGGGCGCAAGGATTAGGGGGGCGTCGCTCCTGCGCCCTGCATGTATATTAGGGGCCGGGCACATGGATTGGGGGGGCCACGCTCCTGCGCCCAGCATGTATATTAGGGGCCGGGCGCATGGATTGGGGGGGCAGCGCCCCTGCACCCTGCATGTATATTAGGGGCCGGGCGCATGGATTAGGGGGCGATGCCCCTGCGCCCTACATGTAGATTAGGGGCCAGGAGCATGGATTAAGGGGGGCTGCGCCTCTGCCCCCTGCATGTAGATTAGGGGCCGGGCACATGGATTTGGGGGGCGGCGCCCCTACGCCCTGCATGTAGATTAGGGGTCGGGCACATGGATTGGGGGGGCGGCCCCCCTACGCCCTGCATGTAGATTAGAGGCCGGACACATGGATTGGGGGGGGGCGGCACCCCTACGCCCTGCATGTAGATTAGGGGCCGGGCACATGGATTGGGGGGGGTGGCGCCCCTACATCCTGCATGTAGATTAGGGGCCGGGCATATGGATTAGGGGGCGGAGCCCCTACGCCCTACATGTACATTAGGGGCCGGGCACATGGATAGGGGGGGGCAGCGCCCCTGCACCTGCAACAGCGGCCACCACTGGTGTGTATCCAGCTTTAGTTGGAAGCATCTTCTAGGCTGCGCAGATCTTTAGCAATCAATGGCGATGCATTCTGCGCTCCCGAACACTTTCATTTTATACCGTTCGTTCCCGCATTTATTTTTTTTCCGCCATGCAGAATGTATTTCATCCCATTAGATAAAAAAATTAGATTCCCCAATTCGTCTAAACGTCTTTGCGTGGTTCAAACATTACTGTATATTTTATTGCTCGCTGCTGAGAAAGACATTTTCTGGGAACATCCACTCCACACATAATGTATTCTGATGCGCAGGAAATATGGCGGGATATAATAGAGACACACAGCCTTCTATAAAGAGGAATAACCTTGCGAAAGACGATTGTTACCAAACTGCTGTGCGTTACGACTTGTAATGGCTCTTCGCATCCTGTACGGTTGAGTTACATTAGCTGAAGAGAGTTGCAGATTTGCTCAGTTTTTTTTTTTTTACGGCTCCCTTTATGTCACTTAATAACTTTACCTGGCTGGCGGATTACGGCCGGGAAGGTTTACGGCGGAAGTTTCCTTGATTTCTGAGACAAAAAAAAAGAAAAAAACAAACAGATGTAAATGTATACAGAAAGGAGAATGATTCCTCGTTGGTAGACAAATACGCCATGAAAACGTTTTGTCACCGCGACGCCAGAGAAAGGGAAGGTGGCTAATTGGTGATCTATGAAAAGGGACAATTATCCCCCATCTGCACAATTATACACACCTACACAATCACACACACCTGCATGGACTGGACGAACGAAACGCGGCTGATTGCTGCCGGGGAAGGGGGGGGGGGGGAATAAAGGCGGCTGATTCTCTATTGATCAGACCTACAAATAAAACGTTGTTTGCATATAAATAATAGAGGCAAATGAAAATTGTTGTTTTTTTTTATGCATGAGCGTGTTTTGGAAAGTTTGGAAGAACATTTCAGAGGGATGGAGGAGGAGGAGGAGGGGGCTGTTAGAGAAATCAATTTGTAAGCAGAGGTTAGTATCCCCTTTTAAGGGAAACTCCTCCCCTGAGGGAGGGGGGAACATAGTGGGTGGGGCTAGTCTGTCCTTTGTAATCTTGAGCTGGAAGAACCTGGGGCAGAGGTAGGGTTGCCACCCGTCCGGGACTCACCCGGACAGTTCGGAGTTTCCCGCTCCGTCATCGACCTGCAGTGCGAGAACCGGGGACTCCGGGAACAGATGGACAATCTCAGCTGCCAGGTGGAACCGTGGAAATACTGACCCGGGCAGTGGAACTGAGCACGGACAGACAGAACCAGTACTCCAGCCATGTGCTGTGTCCGGGTACTTTGAATCTCCCACCCTAAGATCTAGAAGCTTCTTCCAGAGCAGTGGTGGCTGGTGCTCCATCGATCGAGGGGGCGGCAGACAGACCTGACCACAGACATCCCCCCCCCCCCGTCGCTCCAGCCCGCCACCCCACACCAACCCTCCCCCCACGTCGCCTGAGCCCGCCATCGCACACAAAACCAACACACCCCATCCCCCCCCCCGTCACTGGCTCGCTCGCCCTCTGGCTCCCCAGGCCCCCCCGTCAGCCCTGCACTTACTCCAGGCAGATCACAGCTGTGGCTTCCCCCCTCTGTCTTCTCCATGTCCCGGCCGTCGCTTCTCCATCTGGGCAAACGGCTCTTCGGATTCCCAGGCCAATGGGGTCTCAGGACCCGCTTCCTGATTGATCGGGAGGAGAAACAGTAAGACATTAATGAATAATAATTCGCTAATGTCACACGACAAGGTGGGCGCCAGGCGCAGTGCTCTGTGCCCAGAGCCCACCCTTTTAAGCCAATTAGAGCCTCTAATCACATGCTTAAAAAAAAATCCCATTGGAATCCATGCGTCCGGCGCCCTACAGGTAGATTAGGGGCTGGGTGCATGGATTGGGGGGGGCGGCACCCCTGCACCCCTAATGGAGCCGCCGCCAGTGTTCCAGAAGCAGGGGGGAAGAAAACTCCCAGCCTGGGAGACCCTAAATAGACCAGAACAATCTCTGCGCGATTAATGAAAGAGCCAAAAACTGAATTTGCCCAGCAATCCCCTGTACACTAGAGGGCGCTACACAGGGAATGCGTTATGCCGCGTACACACGATCGGACATTCCGACAACTAAATCCTAGGATTTTTTCCCTAGGGATGTTGGCTCAAACTTGTCTTGCATACACACGGTCACACAAATCTTATCGGAAATTCCGAATGCCAAGAACGCGGTGACGTACAAGACGTACGACGAGCCGAGAATAATGAAGTTCAATAGCCAGCGCGGCTCCTTCTGCTTGATTCCGAGCATGCGTGGAACTTTGTGCGTCGGAATTGTGTACACACGATCGGAATTTACGACAACGGATTTTGTTGTCGGAAAATTTGAGATCCAGCTCTCAAATTTTTGTTGTCGGAAATTCCGACGGAAAATGTCCGATGGAGCCTACACATGGTCGGAATTTCCGACAACACGCTCCCCCATCGAACATTTGTTGTCGGAAATTCCGATCGTGTGTACGCGGCATTATGGTTACAAATGTTATTCGTTTAGAAACCAAGCAAAAAAAAAAATAATCTTGTTGAAATTTCCACTTTAAAAATAAGCAAAATTCCAATTCGCGGGAAAATGGATTCGAAAAAAGGAAAAAAGAGAAATCGTAATCTTCAGAGAGACGCAATCCAGATAGCGATGTCGCCCAGCTGCGAGTCTTCAGCTTTCAAACTGTATAAAGGCAATTTTCTTTTTTAACCATCTAATCAATATGAAGGCAGTTGACGTGGAATCGATGGCGGCGGGGGGTGGGGAGGGCGACACGTGCGCGCCGTGTCAGGGGGGGCCGCTGAAGAATTTCATCACATGATCAGCAGCAGCACAACCTCTGCTACCCCCCCGGCCACAGAGACGCGGTCACTTCCTCAATAACCAGCAACCAATCGCTGCTCACTTCTCCTAATGGGGCTCATTGCTGGTAATAGACGAAAAGTCAAATCTGATTGGCTGCTGTGCCAATGCATGGTGTATATCTTCATTTGTTGTGCTTCTTAAAGGGCATGTATAGGCTTTGTTTTGTTTTGTTTTTTTTACTTTTGGATATTTATATTTCACCACCTGGAAAAAATACACTTAAAGGACATAAAAAAAGAATAACTGAATCACTGAACAACAGAGACATTGTGTATTCTCCTCTGGAGACATCCCATAATAACGAAGGAAAAAAACAGGACCTGCAGTACATAGTGGCTGGGGACTTTCAATGTGGTTCCAGAAAATCATACAGAGCTTCTCATAAATCGCCAGATTGTTTTTAAATAAAAACTTTTTTTTTTTAATTATACAAAAAGACAAAAAAAATTGCTGTGTCACACATAACACATCCATAAGATACACTATGTTACCAAAAGTATTGGGACGCCTGCCTTTACACACACATGAACTTTAATGGCATCCCAGTCTTAGTCCGTAGGGTTCAATATTAAGTTGGCTCCGCCCTTTGCAGCTATAACAGCTTCAACTCTTCTGGGAAGGCCGTCCACAAGGTTTAGGAGGGTGTCTATGGGAATGTTTGACCATTCTTCCAGAAGAGCATTTGTGAGGTCAGGCACTGATGTTGGACGAGAAGGCCTGGCTCACAGTCTCCGCTCTAATTCATCCCATAGGCATTTTGTCAGGTTGAGGTCAGGACGCTGTGTGAGTCATGATGAAACAGGAAGGGGCCATTCCCTTCACTGGAACTAAGGAGCCAACCCCAATCCCTGAAAAACAACTCCACACCATAATCCCCAGGCCAGTCAAGTTCCTCCACCCCAAAAATCTCGCTCATCCATGTCTTTATGGTCCTTGCTTGTGCACAGTCATGTTGGAAGAGGAAGGGGCCATCCCTAAACTGTTCCCACAAAGTTAGGAGCATGAAAGAACATAGGCTGAAATTTCCACCAGAGACTCCTTACAGGTACCCCTGAGGGGGTGAAGGGGCTTATTTGACCATGACCAACATGGGGACATTAAATTAAGCCAACCAAGCAGACGCAATATATATTGCTAAAGGAATAGTTCTACATTCATTGATAATAGTCGCCTCTGTACCTCTCATGCACTTGGTGTAACATTGACTCTGGCTGGTACCTCTTCCCCCCTCCATGGCCAATAGTAGCCTCCATATTTCTCATTCACTTGGTGTAACCTTGACTCTGGCTGGCACCTCTCACCCCACCCATGGTCAATACCTGCTTCCATACTTCTCATGCACTTGGTGTAACATTGACTATCTGGAACCTCTCCCACCCATGGTCAATAGTTGCCTCCATACTTCTCATGCACTTGGTGTAACATTGACTCTGGCTGGCATCTCTCCCCACTCCATGGTCTATAGTCGCCTCCGTTTTTCTCATGCACTTGGGGTGTAACATTTACTCTGGCACCTCTCTCCCCTCCATGGTCAATAGTTATCTCCATACTTCTCATGCACTTGATGTAACCTTGACTCTGTCAGGCACCTCCCCCCAGTTAATAGTAGTCTCCATACTTCTCATGCACTTGTTGTAACATTGACTCTCCCTGGCACCTCTCCCCCTCCATGGTCAATAGTCATCTCCATACTTCTCATGCACTTGGTGTAACATTGACTCTGTGTGGCAACTCTCCCCCTCCATGGTCAATACTTGCCTCCATACTTCTCATTCACTTGGCGTAACCTTGACTCTGGCTGGCACCTCTCACCCCTCCATAGTCTATAGTCACCTCCATACTTCTCATGCACTTTGTCTAACCTTGACTCTGCCTGGCACCTATCACCCCAGCATGATCTATAGTCGCCTCCATATTTCTCATGCACTTGGTGTAACATTGACTCCCTTTTGCACCTCTCCCCCCTCCATGGTCGATAGTTGCCTCCATATTTGCCATGCACTTGGTGTAACATTGACTCTGCCTGGCACCTCTCTCCCCTCCATGGTCAATAGTTATCTCCATACTTCTCATGCACTTGATGTAACTTTGACTCTGTCAGGCACCCCCCCCCCCCCCCCAGTTAATAGTAGTCTCCATACTTCTCATGCACTTGGCGTAACATTGACTCTCCCTGGCACCTCTCCCCCTCCATGGTCAATAGTCGTCTCCATACTTCTCATGCACTTGGTGTAACCTTGACTCTGTCTGGCACCTCTCCCCCTCCATGGTCAATAGTCGCCTCCATACTTCCACCCCCCCCCTCCATGGTCAATAGTCGCCTCCACACTTCAACCCCCCATAGTCAATAGTCACCTCCATACCCCCCCCCCTTTCATGGTCAATAGTCGCCTCCATACTTCTCATGCACTTGGTGTAACCTTGACTCTGTCTGGCACCTCTCCCCCTCCATGGTCAATAGTCGCCTCCATACTTCCACCCCCCCCCTCCATGGTCAATAGTCGCCTCCACACTTCAACCCCCCATAGTCAATAGTCGCCTCCATACCCCCCCCATTACATGGTCAATAGTCGCCTCCATACTCCCCCCCCTTTCATGGTCAATAGTCGCCTCCATACTCCCCCCCTTTCATGGTCAATAGTCGCCTCCATACTTTTCATGCACTTGGTGCATACACTAAGGTGGACTTGCTATGTGCAGTAAACTTCATAACTTCCCGTATTATATTCACCTCATACCAGGTAAAGCATGCACAGAAACGCTCAGACATATTCAAATGAAACAATCAAAACAGCATCGGTTTAGCTGTCCAGTGTTAGAAATATTCCTGCGTAATTTTTTACCAGGGGCCATAGTTGCTGTTACAGCGGAGCAGGTACTCGGGGTGACCTAGTTCCTCAGGAATTCAGTAATAAAGCTGGTTTTGCTGACTGTGTTTATTTGTCACGGTGAGGGGCTCTCGCAGTGGTAAATAGACATTTTTTGGTCCATTATTATAATGGGTAGAAAATGTTCTGCGCTTGCTGTTCTCTTATGTAGGACTCTGAAGTTAGAAGCGAGCGTTGTATGACCCTGCGGAGGAATCTGCAGGTTCCATTTTTTAAATGTCTCTGAAACAAAACAAGTTCTAGTCGCCCAGAACAGCCAATCCGCTCCCCCCTTTCATTTGCAGTATTGGGGAATGTGAAGGGAGAAGCTGATTGGTGAACGTTTCATCTTTTAGGTAAGCGCGGCCCGGGGCGAGCTCCACAGAAGATAGCCTTTGGCACCCAGCCGGCTTTAAGAAAGCTAATTAACATATCTTGTGAACCTTCCCTTTCCGACAGCAGAGCAAGTGTTGTATGTGCGAGCAATTTGGCTTTATTGAAGTTGTAATTAACTCTGTAACAGGTGCTGCTACTGCTTTAAAACGCGTTCCATCTTCCAGACAAACTGTATCCGAAAAATCAATTACCAGCTGCATAATGGAAGAAGAAATCATAAAAATGCAGCAACTGAGACAGACGCGGAATATGTGTCTGAAAATGATGCAGCTTAAAACAATGTAACATAATGTAATGCAAACATTAAATCAGCCACCGCAGTGATTGCAACTAGCCGAGTGTGTGCCGGATCGCCGCTTTAAGAGAATTACGGCCGAAACGGGAGATTCTGTGCAGGGGAACACGCCGGGTTAGTGGAAGCCATTTTTGTCTTGCAGAAAAAGCAGCCATATTGGGGGTGGGCATTGTGTTCATGGATTGCTGGATGGGCCGGTGTCATTATTCAACCTTACCAACTATGTAACTGTGGGGGTGTACCCTTTAGGGAGTGTGTGACCCATACATAGGGTGGTGTACCCAGATTCCTCATCCCTATGTGCCCAACAAAACAGTATCACCCATTGGACTTTAGAAGGTACATCTCCAACTACACCATCACCACATCGCCAATTACACCATCACCAACTACACCATCACCACATCTCACCAACTACACCATCACCACATCGCCAACTACACCATCACCACATCTCACCAACTACACCATCACCACATCGCCAACTACACCATCACCACATCTCACCAACTACACCATTACCACATCTCACCAACTACACCATCACCACATCGCCAACTACACCATCACCACATCTCACCAACTACACCATCACCACATCTCACCAACTACACCATCACCACATCGCCAACTACACCATCACCACATCTCACCAACTACAACATCACCACATCTCACCAACTACACCATCACCACATCTCACCAACTACACCATCACCACATCGCCAATTACACCATCACCACATCTCACCAACTACACCATCACCACATCTCACCAACTACAACATCAACACATCTCACCAACTACACCATCACCACATCTCACCAACTACACCATCACCACATCGCCAACTACACCATCACCAACTACACCATCACCACATCTCACCAACTACACCATCACCAACTACACCATCACCACATCTCACCAACTACACCATCACCACATCGCCAACTACACCATCACCAACTACACCATCACCACATCTCACCAACTACACCATCACCAACTACACCATCACCACATCTCACCAACTACACCATCACCACATCTCACCCACTACACCATCACCACATCTCACCAACTACACCATCACCACATCTCACCCACTACACCATCACCACATCTCACCAACTACACCATCACCACATCACCAACTACACCATCACCACATCACCAACTACAACATCACCACATCTCACCAACTACACCATCACCACATCACCAACTATAATATCACCACATCTCACCAACTACACCATCACCACATCGCCAACTACACCATCACCACATCACCAACTACAATATCACCACATCTCAACAACTACACCATCACCACATCACCAACTACACCATCACCACATCACCAACTACACCATCAACACATCTCACCAACTACACCATCACCACATCACCAACTACACCATCACCACATCTCACCCACTACACCATCACCACATCTCACCAACTACACCATCACCACATCTCACCAACCACACCATCACCACATCACCAACTACACCATCACCACATCACCAACTACAACATCACCACATCTCACCAACTACACCATCACCACATCACCAACTACAATATCACCACATCTCAACAACTACACCATCACCACATCATCAACTACACCATCACCACATCGCCAACTACACCATCACCACATCACCAACTACACCATCACCACATCTCACCAACTACACCATCACCAACTACACCATCACCACATCGCCAACTACATCATCACCACATCGCCAACTACATCATCACCACATCGCCAACTACACCATCGCCAAAGACACCATCACCACATCTCACCAACCACACCATCACCAAATCACCAACTACACCATCACCACATCACCAACTACACCATCACCACATCTCACCAACTACACCATCACCACATCTTACCAACTACACCATCAGCACATCTCACCAACTACACCATCAGCACATCACCAACTACACCATCACCACATCACCAACTACACCATCACCACATCTCACCAACTACACCATCACCACATCGCCAACTACACCATCACCACATCTCACCAACTACACCATCACCACATCTCACCAACTACACTATCACCACATCGACAACTACACCATCACCACATCTCACCAACTACACCATCACCACATCGCCAACTACACCATCACCACATCTCACCAACTACACCATCAACACATCTCACCAACTACACCATCACCACATCACCAACTACACCATCACCACATCTCACCAACTACACCATCACCACATCGCCAACTACACCATCACCACATCACCAACTACACCATCACCACATCTCACCAAGTACACTATCACCACATCACCAACTACACCATCACCACATCTCACCAACTACACCATCACCACATCACCAACTACACCATCACCACATCACCAACTACACCATCACCACATCTCACCAACTACACCATCACCACATCTCACCAACTACACCATCACCACATCTCACCAACTACACCATCACCACATCACCAACTACACCATCACCACATCTCACCAACTACACCATCACCACATAACCAACTACACCATCACCACATCACCAACTACACCATCACTACATCTCACCAACTACACCATCACCACATAACCAACTATACCATCACCGCATCTCACCAACTACACCATCACCACATCTCACCAACTACACCATCACCACATCTCACCAACTACACCATCACCACATCTCACCAACTACACCATCACCACATCACCAACTACACCATCACCACATCTCACCAACTACACCATCACCACATCTCACCAACTACACCATCACCACATCTCACCAACTACACCATCACCACATCACCAACTACACCATCACCACATCTCACCAAGTACACTATCACCACATCACCAACTACACCATCAGCACATCTCACAAACTACACCATCACCACATCGCCAACTACACCATCACCACATCTCACCAACTACACCATCACCACATCTCACCAACTACACCATCACCACATCACCAACTACACCATCGCCACATCTCACCAACTACACCATCATCACATCGCCAACTACACCATCACCACATCTCACCAACTACACCATCACCACATCGCCAACTACACCATCACCACATCGCCAACTACACCATCACCACATCGCCAACTACACCATCACCACATCACCAACTACACCATCACCACATCTCACCAACTACACCATCACCACATCTCACCAACTACACCATCACCACATCTCACCAACTACACCATCACCAACTAAACCATCACCACATCTCACCAACTACACCATCACCACATCACCAACTACACCATCACCACATCTCACCAACTACACCATCACCACATCACCAACTACACCATCACCACATCTCACCAACTACACCATCACCACACCACCAACTACACCATCACCACATCACCAACTACACCATCACCACATCTCACCAACTACACCATCACCACATCTCATCAACTACACCATCACCACATCTCACCAACTACACCATCACCACATCTCACCAACTACACCATCACCACATCTCACCAACTACACCATCACCACATCACCAACTACACCATCACCACATCTCACCAACTACACCATCACCACATCTCACCAACTACACCATCACCACATCTCACCAACTACACCATCACCACATCTCACCAACTACACCATCACCACATCTCACCAACTACACCATCACCACATCACCAACTACACCATCACCACATCTCACCAACTACACCATCACCACATCTCACCAACTACACCATCACCACATCTCACCAACTACACCATCACCACATCTCACCAACTACACCATCACCACATCGCCAACTACACCATCACCACATAACCAACTACACCATCACCACATCGCCAACTACACCATCACCACATCTCACCAACTACACCATCACCACATAACCAACTACACCATCAGCACATCACACCATCTACACCGCATTCTATCCCTCGGCTCCCCCTCTCATCCCAGCACTTGAGAAGCGTGGGGTCTGGTGATGTTGTATATTAGAAGGTCTATTGATCTCGGAGAAAATTGGATTTTCTTTATCTCTTGTTAGACCTTTTGCTGGGCCAACCATAAGAATAATACTTTGTTGTGGCGGAGATGTGATCCGATAGGAAGCTGCTGACAAAGCACGAGCAACTGAGCTCCACTTTCCCTCCCCTTTTATTCCTGACTGCGCGTTCCCAGCGGCGCCCAGGTGTGCGATTCTCAGTCCAGAGTCTCACCCGCCACTTATTATTTCACATACACGGCTCAGAGTTCAGGGAACTCGTGGTATTAACGATTGTTTGACTGTCCTGGAATCATAACCTTTATGTAGAAGAGAAGCGGCCCCCGAGGGCCCCAACCCGCAAACAGCGAAAGGCTGAAAATATTCACAACCTGGGTGCCAGGCAAAGCCCCCCAACGCTGCCTAAATAATGACCGTTACCTCAAAAATCACAACCTAATATGGTAAACAAAGGTGTTTAACCACTTTACCTCTGGAAATGTTACCCCCTTCATGACCAGGACGTTGTTTGCTATTCAGCATTGCGCTACTTTAACCCCTTCAATACCAGGCACTTTCACCCCCTTCCTGCCCTTTGCCCCCCAATACCAGGGACTTTTACCCCCTTCCTGCCCTTCATCCCCCAATAGCGGGCACTTTCCCTCCTTCATGCCCTACCCCCCAATACTGGGCACTTTCACCCCCTTCCCGCCCCCCCAATACCGGGCACTTTCACCCCCTTCCTGCCCTTCCCCCCAATTACGGGCACTTTCCCCCCTTCCTGCCCTACTCCCCAACACTGGGCACTTTCACCCGCTTCCTGCCCCCCCCAATACCGGGGGGGCACTTACCCCCCTCCCCCCAATACCGGGCACTTTCCCCCATTCCTGCCCTTCCCCCCCAACACTGGGCACTTTCACCCCCTTCCTGCCCCACCAATACCGGGGGGGGCACTTCCCCCCTTCCTGCCCTCCCCCCAATACCGGGCACTTCCCCCCCTTCCTGCCACAGTCCAGCCACCCTATAGTCTGAAGGACAGTTAACTGGCTCCTTGCTTGGAGACCCCTGCCCTAGACTGATCAGTGAGCCGGAGTCAATAGACTGTTGTTGCTGTGTGCCTGGCTGCCTGTGCACTATTCAGGAAAGAGCCTGTCCAGTCTACAGCGCCCCCTCTGGGGGGGGGGGGTCCTACACTTACAATATGTTCCCAGCTATTGGGGCTCATCTCCCAGCCTGGCCAACAGAATGTCTGAACGTTCTCATTAATACGACATGCCGGGGTTCGGTGTTTAGTACGCTCTCTCTTTTGTTCTCTCGTATTGCGGCGGCGCTCCATACATCAAACGTTCCTGAACCTCTTCAGTTGCTGAAATAAAGTTGTGTTTTTTTGGGGTTTTTTTTTTTTTTGTATGCCTTAAAAGCTTAAAACATTTTTAAGATAAGCAGAACATCTGACATCAAAATTACAGTAAATTGTTCCTGAGTTGTGAAAACGGCGCTCTCTTGGCGGAGTTCACGTACGCTCGCTCGTGCAGTGGGGGGGTGAAGGACCATTAAACGTTTTCCTCCTAAAATTATACGACACCGAGGGGCAGGAAGGTGGAAGAGAGCAGACGGATTTTTCCTTTAACGCAGCCCTTATGTTGTCATAAATATTGTTCTCTGATTGGATGGCCGTGATTATCGCAATTTTTAGACATTTTTATAACAAAAACAACTCATTTCATTTTTTTTTTTTTTAACCTGAAAAAATCGTGTCGTCCGCAGGCCGTTCTAAATGCTGGGAGGTTAAAGAGGCAGAAAAACCGTTTACGTGCGCCTGTCACATTGATGAGGTTTTCTGCATTATTACCTTATCTTTCCCATTTTACACATTTCTAACCTTTTCTTGCCTAAGCCTATTTCTGACATTTGTTGCTTACAAGTTAAAATCCGTATTTTTTGCTAGAAAATTACTTAGAACCCCCAAACATTATATATATTTTGCGCAGAGCAGAGACCCTAGAGAATAAAATGGTGATTTTAGCAAATTTTTTATGTCACGCGGTCATTGTGCAGAAGTCTTTCAAACGCAATTTTTTGGGAATTAAAAAAAACTAAACTAAACAGTGAAGTTGGCCCAGTTGTTTCGTATAATGTGAAATATGATGCTACGACGAGTAAATAGATACCTAACATGTCACGTTTTGAAATTGCGCACACTGATGGAATGGCGACAAACACCTAAACATCCCATGTGACAGTAATAGGTGGTGACAGGTACTCTTTATGGAGAGATCTGGGGTCTATAATGAATGTAAACATCCCATGTGACAGTAATAGACGGTGACAGGTCCTCTTTATGGAGAGATCTGGGGTCTATAATGAATGTAAACATCCCATGTGACAGTAATAGGCGGTGACAGGTCCTCTTTATGGAGAGATCTGGGGTCTACAATAAATGTAAACATCCCATGTGACAGTAATAGGTGGTGACAGGTACTCTTTATGGAGAGATCTGGGGTCTATAATGAATGTAAACATCCCATGTGACAGTAATAGGAGGTGACAGGTCCTCTTTATGGAGAGATCTGGGGTCTATAATGAATGTAAACATCCCATGTGACAGTAATAGGAGGTGACAGGTCCTCTTTATGGAGAGATCTGGGGTCTATAATGAATGTAAACATCCCATGTGACAGTAATAGGCGGTGACAGGTCCTCTTTATGGAGAGATCTGGGGTCTATAATGAATGTAAACATCCCTTGTGACAGTCAAAGGAGGTGACAGGTCCTCTTTATGGAGAGATCTGGGGTCTATAATGAATGTAAACATCCCATGTGACAGTAATAGGTGGTGGCAGGTCCTCTTTATGGAGAGATCTGGGGTCTATAATGAATGTAAACATCCCATGTGACAGTAATAGGAGGTGACAGGTCCTCTTTATGGGGGGATCTGGGGTCTATAATGAATGTAAACATCCCATGTGACAGTAATAGACGGTGACAGGTCCTCTTTATGGAGAGATCTGGGGTCTATAATGAATGTAAACATCCCATGTGACAGTAATAGGTGGTGACAGGTACTCTTTATGGAGAGATCTGGGGTCTATAATGAATGTAAACATCCTATGTGACAGTAATAGACAGTGACAGGTCCTCTTTATGGAGAGATCTGGGGTCTATAATGAATGTAAACACCCCATGTGACAGTAATAGGAGGTGACAGGTCCTCTTTATGGAGAGATCTGGGGTCTATAATGAATGTAAACATCCCATGTGACAGTAATAGGAGGTGACAGGTCCTCTTTATGGAGAGATCTGGGGTCTATAATGAATGTAAACATCCCATGTGACAGTAATAGGAGGTGACAGGTCCTCTTTATGGAGAGATCTGGGGTCTATAATGAATGTAAACATCCCATGTGACAGTAATAGGAGGTGACAGGTCCTCTTTATGGAGAGATCTGGGGTCTATAATGAATGTAAACACCCCATGTGACAGTAATAGACAGAGACGGGTCCTCTTTATGGAGAGATGGAAACTTGGTATGGTCACAGATTCATACTAACATAATAACTTCTCACAAGGTTGGTGAGCCCTGTGGTGGGGCAAAACGTGTTGGTGGGCATTGCCTGGACTGAGCTGGGCTGAGGCCTTTTTTTGCTTAGTGACTTCGGGAAGGCTGGTGTGTGGTGTTTGGGTCATTTCTCTGCTGCGGTGGTCAGAATGTCACTGCTAAAAAGATAAGTGGTGATAAGTGGTGTCATGCTGGTGGCTTTGTCTTGGAACTTCGAAGGCACCATCAAGTGAAAGGTCAATCGCCCACAGCCCAACCCAAACTCCAGCTGGAGGAACCCTAGATTTCCACAAAACCCTGATTCAGAATGGCTGCTCTAGAGCTTGAAATTTACACATTTCGTAAGGAGGAAATGCTTCTTCAGGATTAGCACTGACAGATATTCATTCATTGTATCCAAACTAGAAAAACAGTAACATCCAAGCACCACTTGAGGATCCCTAGGGTTTCGTAGAACCCTGATTGGGAATGGGTGCTCTCTAGAGCTTGTTTCGCAATGAGAAGATGCGTCTTCAGGATCCTCACTGGCATAGATATTTATTCATCGTATCTAATCAGGGAAAACAGTAACAACCAAACACCACTGGAGGTACTCCAGAAGTCCACGGAACCCTGATTCAGAGTGGCTGCTCTAAAGCTTCAAATTGACGCGTTTCACAATTAGAGAATGCCTCTTCAGGATCTGCACTGACATAGATATTTATTTATCGCATCCAAACTGGAAACATGGTAACATCCGAAAACCACTGGAGGAGCTCTGGGGTTCCACAGGAACCCTTGTTCAATATGGCTGCCCTAGAGGTTAAAATTGCCACGTTTCGCAAATTAGAAGATGCTTCTTCAGGATCCGCACTGACAGATATTTATTCATCGTTTCCAATGAGGGAAAACAGTAACATCCAAAAACCACTGGAGGAACCTTGGTTCAATATGGCTGCTTTAGAGGTTAAAACTGACGCATTTTGCCATTAGAAAATGCTTTTTTAGGATTCGTACTGACTGATCTGGAAAAATTGTGTCATCCAAAAGCCAAAGCCGAACCAGACCCTGAAGTATCCCTAAAGGTAAAATCATACCATAACAAAATATTAAAATTGATCCAATCCAGTGAACCACAATAAGACCCCAATATTAAAAACAATCCAAGGCGAAGGGGGGGGGGGGCGGGGGGGTAGACAAATAATATTCTAAAGTAATTGCTCCACCCACCAAAAGAGGGCCCTAAAAGACCCCCCCATACATACTAGAAACACAATGCCTCCTGTGTGGCTGCAAACATGGCGCCCCCCATTGCTGGAGTTGCACTTTAATTTAGGATGAAATGTTACATGAAAATAAATAAAATGAAGATATTGGTTTGGTGGCCTTTACGGACTTTGTTGGGTTTTACCGAAAAGATAATTCGCGCTCAGGTTAGTCGGCGGTGGGGAAGGCGGTTTTGTCATCTGCTCTCTTTTTTTTTTTTTTTTGTGTCTTTGTAACTGATGTTGATAAATGAAATTTTAGATCCAAATAGAACGCCAGTGGTAAGAACACAGATGTCAACTTTTAAAAATTCACTTGAGGGAGACTTTCCCATTATTTGTATTGATGGAGTGTCAAGCGCCCAGGAAAGATTGTTTGTGAAAAGGGACAGATTGGTACACTTCGCTGACAGTCCAAAATTAGCTTTTCATAAAAGCGGGCGTATTACATTACAGCGCGGCGCGTGCGGAGCCACAGGGGGATGCCGTGTACAAGGCTCCAGTGTAGATGATCGGGGCCCCCATACAGCACCCTGTGACCCCGGGAACCGTCGAATCGTATCCGAGTCATCTCATCTGGAACCCGGTCCCATTACACCGAGACAAGGACAACTCCCCGGGCCTCCTTAAAGGGGAAGTCACACTTTTCTGTTCTAAGTACAATGGTGTTCCTAGAAAGAAAACCCCATAGAAAATATTAAATCTGAACCCCCGGTATAATCTGTGTTGTGTAATTCTATTGGTCCAGCTTGGCACAATGGACAGGTATATACCGGGGACTTGATGGACTGCTGATGAAGTAGTCCATGCTACTGCACCCCAAAGCCCAAAGCTGTGTGTATGTGTGTGAATATACTGTGTATATATAAGTAGAGCAGAGGATGGTGTCAGTAGAGCAGTGGATGGTGTCAGTAGAGCAGAGGACGGTGTCAGTAGGGCAGAGGATGGTGTCAGTAGGGCAGTGGATGGTGTGAGTAGTGCAGTGGACGGTGTCAGTAGGGCAGAGGACGGTGTCAGTAGGGCAGAGGACGGTGTCAGTAGAGCAGAGGACGGTGTCAGTAGAGCAGTGGCTGGTGTCAGTAGAGCAGTGGACGGTGTCAGTAGAGCAGAGGACGGTGTCAGTAGAGCAGTGGACGGTGTCAGTAGGGCAGTGGACGGTGTCAGTAGAGCAGTGGATGGTGTCAGTAGAGCAGTGGACGATGTCAGTAGAGCAGTGGATGGTGTCAGTAGAGCAGTGGACAGTGTCAGTAGGGCAGTGGACGGTGTCAGTAGAGCAGTGCATGGTGTCAGTAGAGCAGAGGACGGTGTCAGTAGAGCAGAGGACGGTGTCAGTAGAGCAGAGGATGGTGTCAGTAGGGCAGTGGATGGTGTCAGTAGGGCAGTGGACGGTGTCAGTAGAGCAGAGGACAGTGTCAGTAGAGCAGAGGATGGTGTCAGTAGGGCAGTGGATGGTGTCAGTAGGGCAGTGGACGGTGTCAGTAGGGCAGAGGATGGTGTCAGTAGGGCAGTGGATGGTGTCAGTAGAGCAGTGGATGGTGTCAGTAGAGCAGAGGATGGTGTCAGTAGGGCAGTGGATGGTGTCAGTAGGGCAGTGGATGGTGTCAGTAGAGCAGAGGATGGTGTCAGTAGAGCAGTGGACGGTGTCAGTAGAGCAGTGGATGGTGTCAGTAGAGCAGTGGATGGTGTCAGTAGAGCAGTGGACGGTGTCAGTAGAGGAGTGGATGGTGTCAGTAGAGCAGAGGACGGTGTCAGTAGGGCAGTGGACGGTGTCAGTAGAGCAGTGGATGGTGTCAGTAGAGCAGAGGATGGTGTCAGTAGAGCAGAGGACGGTGTCAGTAGAGCAGTGGACAGTGTCAGTAGAGCAGAGGATGGTGTCAGTAGGGCAGTGGATGGTGTCAGTAGAGCAGTGGATGGTGTCAGTAGAGCAGAGGACAGTGTCAGTAGAGCAGAGGATGGTGTCAGTAGGGCAGTGGATGGTGTCAGTAGGGCAGTGGACGGTGTCAGTAGGGCAGTGGATGGTGTCATTTGATTTTGATTTTCATTGTTGTATTTTGTTGGGGGGCTTTGGTGAAATATCGGGGATCCAAACGGACCTCTGAGAAAGGGACTGAGGACAGAGATTCCCCCATCCCTTTCTCTTCAGCCTATTCAGTTATGAATGAACACAGTGATTGCTGAGTACAAATCAATAATTGTGTTCATTCAGAAAAGGAAGGTGCCATTAAATTACATATTTTCAAGTTTTCTATTCTATTTAATTCTATTCGGAAATTCAATTCGAAAACTATTCAAATTCCGTCCGAAATTTTGATTTGTTATTTGAGGTTTGTTTAAATTCAATAATTACTACTGTAATTTATATACATCCGAATTTCTGAATAATGAAAAATTTGTCTGAATTTAAATTCGGAACGAACCGCACATGTCTAGTGAGCCCCACCCAAGGTGACGATGGTCCTACACCCGGATCACACTGGAGACAGACCTTTGTGGGTCACTTTGGAGCTGAGATCTTCTGATTTAGACTTTTTAAATTCCATCCATAATTCTTATTTTCTCCTCTCTGCTTATGACCCCCCGCCCCCCCCCCCCATATGTCATAGGTGCTCAACCTGCGGTCCTCCAGCTGTAGCAGAACTACAAGTCCCATGAGGCATTGCAAGGCTGACAGTTACAAGCATGAAACCCAAAGGCAGAGGCATGATGGGACTTGTAGTTTTGCAACAGCTGGAGGGCCGCAGGTTGAGCCCTCATGACCTATGCCAGCGCACCCCCCGATATCTTCCTCGGTCTCCTTCCGTTCGGTGGTCTCTCCTTCGCAGACCTTCTCTGCCTCTCTTTGTCACTTTCTATATTTCACAACAAATCCGTATGAAGAAGACTCCCCTGTAGTGCGCGGCGTTGGCTGTGAAATGGGTTAGCGGCGGCGACGGCGGCCTCACATACAATTACTCCATGGATACCGCCTGAGCCAAGCAGGGAATAAGCCGGCGTAATTTGCTGCTGCACCTCTCACCTCCATCCTTAGCTCACTCCGGCCCGATGGATCTGCGGGTCAGAGGTCACACACTGCGCTACTTTTTAAAAATCAAATTAGACGCGATTGGGAAGAGCGGCGGACGCGGGAATTTCACCGATCCGAAGGTAATTCCATCGAGGAATTCGTTACAGCGGAAAGGCTGTGGATGGCGGGGGTTAGACCAATAGACTTGTCACGGGAAAGTGATGAGTCTGATCCAACCTGGAGGATGGGAGATGACATCACAATTCACGGGCGCGGGAGCGGCGCGGGGGACATGCCGGGATCCGCGTACAAAGAACCGGCCCCCCGCATTCACACGAAAGTCAGGAATAATCCCCGCAATGTTTGGAATTGGTGAACTGATACAATGCTGCAGAGACTCCATACATCAGGTGATCTGTGAAAGGTTCAGACCCAGAACAACGGAGTCTCATCTACCGCAACATTGTATCATTCTGTATATCAGTTCACTCTCTGCAACATAGTTACAAAGTTACAAAGACACAAATCCATCGAGTTCCATCAATTACCAGCCGATTCACACCACATACAGTCCAGTGCGTTTTTTTGTCTGCGTCAAGAACGCTTGGCAAGCATTTTCAATGGCATAGTCCACACCAGTGCTTGCAGATCCAGTGCGTTCCAGAAAGAAACATAGAACCTGCTGTAGGGTGGCACAGTGGTGTAGTGGGTAGCACTCTCGCCTAGCAGTAAGAAGGGTCACTGGTTCGAATCCCAACCACGACACCACCTGCTTGGAGTTTGCTTGTTCTCCCTGCGTCTGCGTGGGTTTCCTCCCACACTCCAAAGACATGCTGGTAGGTTAATTGGCTTCTGTCTAAATTGTCCCTAGTATGTATGAATGTGAGTTAGGGACCTTAGATTGTGAGCTCTTTGAGGGTAGGGACTGATGTGAATGTACAATGTATATGTAAAGCGCTGCGTAAATTGACGGCGCTATATAAGTACATAAAATAAATAAACCTGCTGCATTTTTCCTGCACTGGACTGTACTGGAATGCTAAAAAACGCATCAAAAATGCACCGGAACGCACCTAAATACACCAAAAATGCACTGAAACACGCTTGTCCCTATTTAAGGTTAAGAAAAAAAGAGGGAGGGAGGGGAATAAAGCACTGGACTGCATCAAAAACACACCTAAAACGCATCAAGAACGCACTGGAATGCATCAAAAATGTGTCAAAAACGCGAATGCAGAAAAGCACCTGGAGTACATTCGGACTGCGTTTCTATGGTGTGAACTGGCCCTAAAGGGGAAAAAACAAGTAATACAATCCTATATACACAATCCTATAGCCACAGTTGATCCAGAGGAAAGCAACCCCTCCCCCCCGGAAAATCATGATCCAATTTGCGACAATGTATCCGTTCTTTATATCAGTTCACTCTCTGCAACATTGTATTAATTATTAGTTCACTCTCCACAGTATTGTATCTTTTCAGTATATCACTTTACTCTCTGCAACATTGTATCTGTTCTGTATATCAGTTCTCTCTCTGCAACATTGTATCTGTTCTGTATAATGTAACAATGAAGTATATATATTAGTAGTAGTAATATTAAAAATAAAATATGGATGTTATCATATTTATTTATTTATTTTGTATCAATGATGAAGTATCAAATAATGAACATAATAATAATAATAATAATAATAATAATAATAATAATAATAATAATAATAATAATTATTATTATTATTATTATTATTATTATTATTATTATTATTATTAAATATTGATTTTATTATTTATATTTTTCTTTTTTTTTTTTGCTATATTTTTTTTCTACAACCATGCAGTTACACTTTCAGGCTTTTTCTCTTCGAATGGAATGTTGGGGAATGTTACATTCACCTGGCGAAAGGCGACAAATAGAAGCTGACATTTCACGTATATTACATACATTATGGGTAATATTTGCGACTTTTGCGCTCAAGGCTGACCCATTTGCAAAGCTATATTATTATAATTAGACCCCCTAAGGCTTTTTTTTTTTTTTTCTCCCCCAAAAGCCGAACCTGAAAAATAGTTCCTGGCCGTGTGTTTTTTTTTTCGGTGGGTTGCTGGAACCAATTTGAAGACGGATGGAATACATCAAATGAAAGAATTGCTGTGTAAAGCGTCAGAGCGCTCGGCCGCAGAGGATTCTGGGTTATTGAGGGAGATGGTTCTTTTAGTTGAAGAGGAATTGTCGGCGGAATCCGATCTCTTTGTTATAAAAGGCGTCTCATGCTGCTGGTACTTTTCAAGAATGATGGGATTAGAGATGAAAAGACGAAACTCGCCCTGACTAGTGCTCGGCGATGTCGTCTTCCCTTCACTCCTCTCTCTCGGCACCTTTGGACTACCGTGTTCCATGGATCCGGAAATCAAAGAAATCCTCGCCTTTTTATTTCCACCATCATCACTTAAAAAAAAAAAAAAAAAAACTCCTCCATAAAACGCAACTTTGTATCGAGCAAAAATATTAATCAGAAAGTTTTGGGGTAACAGAGAGATAATGAGCCTGACTATTGGGGGGGTGTAGAGGATAGGACTCGGCCGGTGGGTTCCGGGGGCCCGGCTGTGACCAATCATCCCCCTTATCATCGGTGTGCTCACATTACACGTCTTTGTAGAATAAAGCCGAGTCTCCTTTCTTTACATCCCTTCTTCTGTTATCTCCTATCTGAGCCTCTATTAGACTTTAAAGGGAGGTAAAATGTCAGAGTTTTGCCGAATTTTATTAAAAGTGAGCAGATGAAGAGCTCAACAGACACAAGAGATGAGAGGCGCCCGCTTTATATTCCGAATCGGGGACCGAGGGCGCTACAAAGGCTAATAGCGACCCGCCTATGATTGCATCTCCTAAGCCTGTCCCCCCCCCGGAACCCTCCGGAATCCTCATGTGACCCGAGTATTACCGGCAATTCTTTGTGTGTTTTCTCTTATTTAAATTGTTCCGAATGTTCCCTCCGGCATTCTACGAATTGTGGGATCGCCGCGACGCTCGCAGCGGCCGGGGAGTGGGGGTGGGGGAGGCGATTGGTGGGGGGGGGGGCGATTGTTTGTGGCCTCGTAGACCTCAGTTACACAAAGTGGTATATTGCCTAAAAGGAAAGTAGAGTTATTCCTGGTTAAACTATTATTTTTAATATTTTTATTAATTATTATTTTTATTTTTTAATAATTCGGAATATGCGAGGGATAAAGTCTTATGCCCCGTACACACGATCGGACTTTCCTCCAAAAAAACGTGGATTTTCTTCTGAAGGATGTTGGCTCCAACTTGTCTTGCATACACACGGTCACACAAATGTTGGCCAACAATTCCGAACGTGGGAACGCGGCGACGTACACGACGTAGGACGAGCCCAGAAAAAGGAAGTTCAATAGCCAGTGCGGCTCCTCCTGCTTGATCCTGAGCATGCGTGGACTTTTGTGCGGTGGACTTGTGTACACGCGATTGGACTTTTCGACAACAAAGTTTGGTTGGCAGAAAATTTGAGAACCTGCCCTCGAACATTTGTTGGCGGAAAGTCCGACAGCAAATGTTCACGGTTGGACTTTCCGACAACAAGCTCACATCGAGCATTTCCCATCGGAAAATCCGAACGTGTGTACGCGAAAAAACTTGATTTTGCCGCCTTTTCTGAAATTATCATCTAAATTAGCCTTTGAAGCGATTGCAAAGGTTTTTTTTTT
Source organism: Lithobates clamitans (assembly GCA_037952925.1). NCBI lineage: Eukaryota > Metazoa > Chordata > Amphibia > Anura > Ranidae > Lithobates > Lithobates clamitans. The sequence continues at coordinate 748,016 of JBBGZY010002117.1, forward strand.
TACCCACTTAAGGACCGCCCCGCGTACATATTCTTCAGCACGGCGAGCCCTTAAGCGCAAAATCTACCTGCACGTGATTCTTCAAATCGGATCACGCACGCACCTCCGGAGCCGCTCTCCCCCCACCCCCGCTGTGATTGGACACAGCAGGAGCCAATCAGCAGGTCTGGCGGCCGCGGTTCCTGCCGGCCACCCGCGATCGTTCGATGGAGAGACAGAACGGCGATCTGCCTATCTAAAGCAGACCGCCATTCTGCCACAGAGGAAAAGAGAGATCTTGTGTTCTAGCTAATTAGGAACACAGAATCTCTGTCTTCCCCCAGTCAGTCCCATCCCCCCTAACAGCTAGAAAACACCCCCTAGGAGCACACTTAACCCTTTCATTGCCCCTGTGTTAACCCCTTCCCTGCCAGTGTCATTTATTCAGTGAGAAGTGCATTTTTTTTTTAGCACTGATCACTGTATTGGTGTCACTGGTCTTCAAAAAAGTGTCGCTTAGCGTCTGATTTGTCTGCCGCAATGTTGCGGTCCCGCTAAAAATCGCTGATCCCCGCCGTTACTGGTAAAAAACAATAATAATGAAAAAAGTCCATAAATTTATCCCATAGTTTGTAGACACTATAAGTTTTGTGCAAACCAATCAATATACGCTTATTGGGATTTTGTTTATCAATAATATGTAGAAGAATACATATCGGCCTAAATTGCTGAAGAAATTAAATTTTTGTAATTTTTTTATTAGATGTTTTATAGCAGAAGATAAAAAAAAATATTTTTTTTTTTCAAAATGGTCTTTTTTTGTTTATAACGCAAAAAATAAAATCCGCAGAGGTGATCAAATACCACCAAGAGAAAGCTCTATTTGTGGGGGGGGGCACACATCATTTTTATTTGGGTACAACGTCGCACGACCGCGCAATTGTCAGTTAAAGTAGCGCAGTGCAATATTTAAAAAAAAAATGGCCTGCTCATGAAGAGGGGTAAATCCTTCTGAGGCTGAAGTGGTTAATAACAAACATGTTATACTTACCTCCTGCCACGATCCTCCTCTTTTTGGGTCCCCCGCCAGCGCTCCTGGCCCCTCCCCTCTGCCCAGCGCCCCAATAGAAAGCGGCTTCCCATGAAGGCACTCATGAGTACTCACACCCCAGCCCTGCTGCTGCGTACATTGACCCAGACAGTGGGACTTGGCCCTGCCCCCTGCTCCCTTGTCACTGGCTTTGATTGACAGCACTGGGAACCAATGGCCACGTCAGACCATATTGTTGTATAACATGTCTTTGTTTATAAACAAAGCCACACCAAACCCTCATTGCTGTGTGACAGGGCTATAATGCAGATCCTTTCTGGAAATTGTACCGCCGTTTGAATGTTTTTAGCTGCCATGAAGCAGACACAGTAGCCAATGGCACAGTGTTCCAGCTGCCAGCATCTTAGCAACCTATGGTGCTGTTCTGCGGTATGTTTGTGGGGTGATGGTGGCTAAGCAGCACAGCATCATTGTTCGCTAGAACACAGGTGACTGGGCCATACTACTTTATTGGTTGCTATGGTACAGGCACACCACCCTCCTGCACCATGACAACCAATGATGCTGTATGGCCCAGCTGCCAGCATCCTAGCAACCAGCGCATTAATGCTGATTTATAAATACAGGGGAATGTTGGTAGGAGGGGCTGTGGGATTTTTAAGGTGCAAGCACTCTATGTACTTGCTGTGTAAATGTTTTTAGATAAATTGTATCATTGTTCAAATAAAATAATTTTATATTATCCCTCTGGATCACCGTATCAATAAACGGTGATCCAGAGGGATAATATAAAATTATTTTATTTGAACAATGACACAATTTATCTAAAAACAATTATACAGCAAGTACATAGAGTGTAATCCTTATGGGTACAGCAAATCAGATGGAATTCCCAACATGTTTCGCCCACAAACTGGGCTTCCTCAGAGGATGCTGTCCACTTAAAGTATAAGCCTTCTAATAAAGAAAAATATAACAATCATATCAATACAAAACTTTAGATCACAGAAAAAAAGTGAAAAAATGTATTTACAAATTATGCATTTATATGATTGTAATATTTTTTTTATTAGAAGGCTTAAGCCCCATACACACTATCAGTTTTTTCTGCTGACTTAGTCCTTCAGATTTACCAAAACCATGTAGTGCAAGGGCCTGCCTGATTGCATACACATTGAAACTCCTAAGGTTTGACCTCATATTATATGTTTTTGGTAAATCTGAAGGACTAACTCAGCAGAAAAACTGATAGTGTGTATGGGGCTTTATACTTCATGTGGACAGCATCCCCTGAGGAAGCCCAGTTTGTGGGCAAAACATGTTGGGAATTCCATCTAATTTGCTGTACCCATAAGGATTACACTCTATGTACTTGCTGTATAATTGTTTTTAGATACATTTTATCATTGTTCAAATAAAATAATTTTATACTATCCCTCTGGATCACCGTATCATTATTTGCACTTTAAAAATCCCACAACCCCTCCATCCGCCATTCAAATCAAGGGATGTGGTGTCTACTTTAGTGGTTTGTCCGTGGTTAAGAGTTTATCCTACAGGGAAATGTTACCCAACTTCAGTGAGGACGGAGTGTCCATAAAAGTCACTCTGGTCTCGGTACCCCTCCCCCCACCCTTTATTTTGGGTGCTACCTGAGGGGTTGCCTCACAATGCCTCATTGGTGGCAACAAGCCCATAGCACCCTAGGCCAAGCTAAGAGCTGTGACCAGGAAACCAGTTACTGGGCCACATAATGTATACTGAAACAGTTTGAAAGCAACTGCCTATAGCAACCAATCAAATTCTGCCTTTTGTTTTCTAATGTGTATCAGAAACGTGACAGCTGGATTGGGATTGTCTGCTTAGAGCCAACCCAGATATCCATTGTCTGACCAGGCTTCCCACTCCCTTCCTTTACTTCACACGATATTCCGACAAATCTCCGTTTTATGGAAATACCACCTATGTACTATTATCAATGTCACTCCATTTCTCACATTGTGTGCCGGGGAACTATTTTTAGCGCTGACCCTGTTTGAAGTGCGATCCGAGTAAGCAAGCGCGCCGAAGTGTGTCACTCGTCTAAACACACCGCCATCTGTTTAATATCCCATAAGAGATCACACACAACACATTTCATCAATAGGTGATAATCTCGTTACTTATTTAACAGCGAATATTGCGCGCCATAACCGTAAAACGGCAGAACCCTCCTGAGCTAGACGGGGCTGCTCTTCTCCGTTCAGGCAGGTACAAATCAATGCGGCTCGCTGAGGACACAATCAGGTTAAACGCGTGGTTTTATTAACAATTACTAATTCTTGGAGGTGCACTCGGTGGAGGGGAGCGGGCCTTCGAAATGGCCCATCCACAGTAATGAGGTGATATTCCAGGCTAGTAAACAGATGTGTTTGGCTGGAAGTGCCGGTCAGTGCAGCAAAACAGCCTTTTCTACTAATAGAGGAGAGCCGGCTACATCTGCGGGGTGGGAAAAATAAAAAGAAGACATTAGAAAAGGCTGGTGCTGCTCTCTATATAGCAGAAACAAAACCTGCAGGTTCGAGGCAGTGTGTCGGGAAACCTCTCGTCTGCCTGGGTTCAGACACATAAAGGTGCTTTTCGGCATGGAGGCCTAACTAAGCATGCAAGGATGCACAGCCAGACGAAAATGATGGCATGCCCACTGCAGATACTGACACCTTAAACCTGGGCCCTGCATGGGACCATTCCTGGAGGGTCTTTCAGCTTATATCTCTCTTGATCCTGAACCTGCTTGACTCAACTTTTGTCTGACCTACCTTTGGAATACTTCTGACTGCCTGTGTTACCAACCTCAGGCTGGGCCCTTGACCAAGATTCTGCCTATTGATTCCATACCTGCATGTTGCTCTTCTCTGACCCAGCTGGTGCTTTCCTGCCTGGCTGTTACCGATATTGGCTTGTGACCTGGCCCTGCTCTCTATTGGTTTGGTGAAGCCAGAGTTGCCCTCTTCCTTGGCTTACTTGATACCAGTGTAAAATCCATTGTCAGGACCTGGGCTTGAACCTGGGACCTCTTCTGTGTCTGGCATTGATTATTCTTTCTGAGCTATCTGGGATGCTGGAAAGCTCCCTGCTTGATCTGTTGGACAATACTGCCTGATCCATTGGACAACCCTGCCTTGTGTCTTGATTGCTGTTGAACCTTGAACTCCTTGTTCCTCCCATGAACTTCCTATATAAGCCTTGCCTCTGCTCTTCCCGTTCCCAGATAATTGTGGTCTGATCCTGCTTACTACTTGAGCTACTTCTATTGCTGTTTGGAAACTACTTTTGGCTTGTGACCCCGACTACGAAACTCTCCTCCTGCATTGACCTTGGCTTGTGACTCCGACTATGAAACTCTCCTCCTGCATTGACCTTGGCTTGTGACCTCGATTACGAATCTCTCCTCCTGCATCGAACTTGGCTTGTGAACTCGATTACGAATCTCTCCTCCTGCATCGAACTTGGCGTGTGACCCCAACTACGAAACTCTCCTCCTGCATTGACCTTGGCTTGTGAACTCGATTACGAATCTCTCCTCCTGCATCGAACTTGGCGTGTGACCCCAACTACGAAACTCTCCTCCTGCATCGACCTTGGCTTGTGACCCCGACTACGAAACTCTCCTCCTGCATCGACCTTGGCTTGTGACCCCGACTACGAAACTCTCCTCCTGCATTGACCTTGGCTTGTGACCCCGACTACGAAACTCTCCTCCTGCATTGACCTTGGCTTGTGACCTCATTTACAAAACTTTCTCCTGCACCGACCTTGGCTTGTGTCCCCAACACTGATCATTGGTCTAGCTATTTAGACTTTCCTATCTCTCGCAGACCTGAGAACTGAGCTTGTCTGACGTTGTCGGCCATTGGTCTCCACCCATTAAAGGTATTCTCCTAACATCCATAGTTCTTGCTTCCTGGCACTTGTGCCCTTCCTTCACACTAGCAGTCCTTGTCCCAGTTTAAAATTCATAGTTCTAGCTTCCTGACACTTGTGCCCTTCCATCTCTCTGGTAGTCCCTATCCCAGCTTCCAGGGGTGCAGGGATGAGAACTGTGCAAGAGCCCAACCTTATCATCTCCAGTTCCTCCAGGTACATGGTTCCTATTTAAAATTGGTTGGGTCAGCAGATTGAGAGGACACAGACCCAGAAAACTTCAACCTCTTAGTTAGGTTGCTCTGTAAACTTAATTTTTCGCTTCAACTGTAATCAGAGAAGCAGTGAATATTTGTTTTGGTCTGCTCAGGGCCGCACTGGCTGGGAATTTGATTGCTTCCCCCTTCCTCTAGAAGAAGTTTCTGGAGCTTAGGGAGGGAGAATGTAAATGACCAGCTGGAATATTGAGCAGGGCCTAGCCAATGCAAAAAAGGGAGAAAGGCTGGTGCCACGGAAGTCATCTAAAACATTGTTTTATTATAGAATGTGAACAACAGATAAAAAAGCCAACGTGTTTCGGCCATCAGGCCTTAATCATGACTCCCATGATCATGATAAAAAGCGCTGGCTTTTTAAACTGTTGTTCACATGCTATAATAAAACAATGTTTTATACGACTTCCATGGCACCAGCCTTTCTCCCTTTTTTGCATGAATTACATGAAGATTTGCAGAGACTTCCCAGGCTGAGTGGTGTGTTCTTGTGGCTCACCAGGCATTACACAGGAGGTAGTAGCTCAGATGCCCCTGTTCCAGGGCCTAGCCAATCCCTGGGGTGGTGTGCCCCATTGGTGGCTGGGAAAGCTGTTAAATAGTCTGGAACCCTAAGAAGATTGTCTCTTCTCCCCCTGAGGTGATGGATCATTAAGCTGAGGAGGACAGGGGCTGCTTGCCTCTGGAGCCCTGGGACTGGACGCTGAATTACTCTACAAGGGACACTTATGGACTGATCCTATACAAAGCCTCCTTTTTGTGCTGCACCCTAAAGCTACTTTATGGTACCCAGCCATGAACCTGACTAACTATACCTGTTCTGCATCCTACCTCATGGTCCTCAGTTGTGAGAGAATAGACCATTCAATATTCATTTTCACTAAAGGAGAAGATTGTCCTCATTCTGCTATCTCACTTCACCCCTAATGCCCTCCCAAGTTTTACCAGCCAATAAACTACAGAAAGGACAAACCACTGGACTGACTTGTGTGCCTGGCTGCCTCTGCACTGTGTGGGAAAGAACCTATGTAATCTGAATGGCCCCTTTGGGGGTAGCGCTACAAATGTCAGATGTGACTTCTTTCCCTCCATGTCTCATGTATCTCCTCATACTTCTCTTGAATCTAGACCTAAAGTAAATCTGTGCCCAAAAAATGAAAGCAACAAACGCTACCCTGACATTAATGCTTGCACACCAACGCCTTGAGGATGGCATTGCACATGCAAAATGTTCTCCTCTGTGAACTCTACATAGCACCATTACAGCACCCCCGGCACCGCCATTTTGGATTCCTCTAGAGAGCTCTGCTTGTTTCATCATAGAAACCCTGGAGGAACATAACTGGAGGTGATCAGCACATTCCTGTGACCGCCCTCGGGTACATTACACCGACCGCCAGGGAGAGCGCATTGGATTGAGATTAAACTACAGGTAACCATACACAGGCTGCATGAGAGACAATCAATGGATTCCCACATTCAACAGCATAGATGGAAGGAGCTCCACTGCGGCTATTGAATTCAGGCAGTCACGGCAGCCGAATTCCAGGTATAACTTTAGCCCAGCTTGGACCAATGTTTGTATGTATATATATATATATTCTAGAACAGCCATTCTCGACCAGGGTTCTTTTGGAACCCACAAGGTTCCTCCAGAGGCAGTTAGGGGTTCCTTGAGCCATGGCTGATTGACCTCTCATTCGATGGTGAAGGCTACCTGGAAGACACCAAGCAGGGCAGGGACTTGTGCTCTTGGTGCCATTACTAGCCATTCACAAGCCCCCTTACATACATAGTTACTTGGGCCCAAGCTGAATATTTTTTTTTTTTTTACCAACCACTGATGTCACTTTAGGTCAGCCAACGGAGTGTATGACCTAAACTCCTAATTCTCCGCATTAATCGGTGACTAACCCAGTAATACATATCATCCATATTTTGGAAAGTTCTCCATTCTCTGATGCAGATTGCAGTCCTATAATTCTCTATAATAAGATATGTGATGATAATAATACACGCCGCCCAGTCACAGATCAGTTTCCTTTGGCGTTTTTTTTTTTTTTTGCCGTCACACTAATGAAAACCGTAATGATTTGCCCAGGGATACGGCACATCATCGCACTGCCTTATCAAATCAAGGATATTCGCTGGTTTTTACATCTGCCTGTAATAATTCTTCTTCCATTATAATATCCCGGCTTTTATATCTCTGTGTATGGGTGAAATGGTCTGTAATTTAATAAAGAAATAATGACAGTTAAAGCCGAAGATAAAAAGTGTTAATGACATTATGTTCTCCCTTCAAGGATGGTAGAATTGCGCTGTGATCGTAAAGAATATTATTTCTGAATGTAATACTGAGAGGACCTGTCACCCAGAATGAGCGTTTTATAATTCAGTAATTCTGCAAATGACCCCCCCCCCCCAACATGGGAACAGTGTTTACTATGGAAATTTTTGATGCTGTATGTATATGTAAGGCCTCATTAAAATACTCCGAAATATGCTGGAGCTGCTCTAAAAATCCAGCTTAAGCAGAACTTCAGTCCACCTCCGAGGTGCCTCTGCCCCTCCCTCAGGTGCAAACATTATCGTGTGTAAGAGGGGCTTCGTAGTTGGCTAGAATTGGCGCCAAGAGCACAAGTCCCTGCCCAGCTCCTCTCCTGCTAGAACACTGTCCCTCCTACTGAGCCCAAACCCTCCGCCACCTTGAGCCCCACTCCATGCCAGAGGCCTCCACACAACATTCCCGGATATGGACCTTCAAATCCCAAGGAAGGAATATCCACAAACACATGAATAGGGTTGCTGCACTTTACTGATGGACTTCATGAAATGGCATAACAGTCACATCACATCGACATACATCCGGGAGTAAAATACCGGTGGAAGACTCTTTGGAATTAGTTTTTCTAGGTGCAAAACTGTAAATACACATGCAGCGTTTTATTCACATCATTGGTTCAACAGAGTACTATATCTATAGCTGATAAAAAAAAGAGCCCTTTACATTTATTTACATTTACATGTTTCGCCATCCTGGCTTCTTCAGAAAGTACATGTAAAGGATTCCAACTTCCAACTAGTACCGCCATCCCTTAATAACCAAAATACTGGTGAAAGATGCTTTAGAATAAGATTTAGGTGCAAAACTATAAATACACATACAACTGTACAGCAAGTTTTATTCACATAAGTCATTAAAAAGCATGGCACATTGGTTGTACTAACATGTATAGGATCACTTTGCATTTAATTTTTTCTACATGTTTCGCCATCCTGGCTTCTTCAGGAGTAACATGTAAGGGATGATACTAAATGAAGGAAGAGGAAGATATACAAGAATTCAGAATTCCAAAAATCCATGACATGAAATACTATAAATATACAGTAAAAATTAAATACTAAACAATCAAACCCACCAGGTGGGCATAGGTTCCATAGAATCTTGACCCCCCCCAGCTGAGTGTCAGGCAGGTCAAGGTAGGAAAACATATCCCACTACACCACAGGAAGCCCCCGCGCGGGAAAGTCGAGAACAGCTCATGGGGGGTTTCTTGTGGTGTAGTGGGATACGTTTTCCTTTATATACAGTATTTTTACCTTGACCTGCCTGACACTCAGCTGGGGGTCAAGATTCTATGAGACCTATGCTCACCTAGTGAGTTTGATTGTTTATTATTTCCTTTAAATATATATTTATAGTATTTCATGTCATGGATTTTTGAAATTCTGAATTCTTGTATATCATCCTCTTCTTTCATTTAGTTTCATCCCTTACATGTACTTCCTGAAGAAGCCAGGATGGCGAAACATGTAGAAGAATAAATGTAAAGGGATCCTATACATGTAGTACACTATTGAACCAATGTATCATGGTTTTTAATGACTTGTGTGAATAAAACTTGTACAGTTGAATGTGTATTTACGGTTTTGCACCTAGAAAATCCTATTCTAAAGAATCTTCCACCAGTATTTTGATCATTAAGAGATGACGGTGCTAGTTGGCAGTTTTCCTGTTCCTATCCACTATGCCTAACTTATACATTCTGGAGTCACTTCACAATATCAATCACATTTAGTGGATGGTCTGCTAGTAGTCACATGTGAAAGCATATGCAGCACTTTAAGCAGTCATCTGCCTCTAACAGTCTCTCCTTCTAACCAGGGTCATAAGTACCCACAGGACTGGGCTCTCTGTAGGCACCTCCTCCATAGGTATACCTCCCCCCCCCCCCGGGACCCTCTAGGGGCATAGCCACACTCAAGAAACTCTTGGCCTGGCCTAAAAGGTCTTTTTCAATCTTCAATCCTCCCTACCCCCCACCCCCATAAGGGACAGAAAGTCTACAGCTGGCTCTCCTGGGGGCAGGTCTACTCTTCTGCGGTCTCCAGCCCTTTACAGGGCCTTCAAGTGCTTGTTACATCTGTGCTGGTGTAGGGTTCTTGGCTCCTATGCCCCAAGTGCACTTGGGCTCCCCCAGACCTGGCTTATATGTGGGTGCTGCCTCACCCACCAAATCGCTGCAGGATGTCTCTAACTAGAAGGGGCCTAGCACCTGCTGACATTGTCTCCTGTAACCATACACTATTCTGGCACAGAGCCACCTAGTGGCAGACTACCTAACTGCACCTGACTACAGTCACATGTGCAGATACGCCATTGGGCTTTGCCCAGCCTTCAGGTCCTGGAAGATCCCACTTGCACAACTGCACACGTACATGGGGATTTTCTGCACATGTGCAAAGACAGGGAAGGTTTATGACTTTCCTGGCAGCAAGTCTGTGTGTGTGAGAAATCCCGAATGTGCACAGATGGCCTGGGAAATTGGTGCATACACAGATGTTCTGCAGGACTCTCTCGAAACCCAAGGCCCGCGGCACATCTGCACATTGGCAGGGGCGAGGAGCACGTCCTGCTTTGCTGCACAAATAAAGTATATTGTAAAAAAACATAAATAAACCTAATGTACATTCACAAGAGGTGCCGTACAACATGACATTTAGGCCCCTTGTACACCGGACATCAAAAATGCCACTTTTAAAGGCGTTTGACTTTTTTTCTCTGCCTCTAAATGCCCCTTCATGTTAGTCTAAGTGTCCATGAACACTACAGGTGTTTGCAGGCATTATTAGAAGCTGGATTAACTGTGGGCATAGGACTGTGTATATGGAGGTTTTCTATTAGTTTGTGTAGTACCCTCCCAGTTAGGCTGCTGGGTAAATGTCGTTTTTGTCTCCTTCTGTAATCAAGGGAGTAGTGATTGATTGGTCTGCTCTGTTCAGGGTTTCACAGGCTGGCAGTTTGATTGTTTGCCCTTGCCTCTAGAACAGTGGTTCTCAACCTCTCTAGTCCAGTGACCCCTTGATAACATTTCCCAAGTTGTGGGGAACCCTAACAGTAAAATTATTTTCGTAGCCTGGGTTGTCAGCACCCAAGGCAAGACAAGTAATTTGTCTTTCCCCAGGAAGGTGAGTTCCAAGCCTCAGGAGGCTATTGCTCCTGAGGCAGCCTGTGGACTGTGTTGCTGTTCTCTGAGGTCTCGTGGTGGCAGAACTGGGACCTGAAAGAGATCTGGAACTGACTGCAGGACTTCACCAAAGGGATCTGGTTTGGAGAAGGACTATCTCCCTCACTGGATTGTGTCTGGAGGAATCTGGAAGGTGGCAGCTGTCCTTTGGACTTGTGAGTAAAGAGCTTGAACTGATTCCTGGTGAATGTGTGCTTTTGGGATATAAGTAACAGGTGTTGCTCTGACTGAGACGGCTCTCATAGGGTCTCAGATACTGGGCATTCCCCATCCTCAGCATGTCCTGGACTGTGAGCATAGAGAACAGTGCCCACCTGCACTGTGCAATGTTCTGGAGATTGGACTGGGCACCAATAGCTGCGTGCTGGTGCAGGGGAAGCAGATGCCAAAGTAACTTGCCTTATGATCCCCCAGCTGGGAGACCTTAGGCCAGCTTTGAAAAAACTTCACAGTTTGAGGGAACTCCTGCTATAAATGAATTGGGAAGAATGTCCCTTACATTGTTGGTCATTGGGAAGAATGTTCCTTACATTGCTGCCGTAGACTGTCCAATATTCACAGGAGACGATTGTCCTCTCACAGCCAATTGCTAACTATTTCTGCAGTATCCCATGTCCCCAACCCCTCTCCTGTTACAAGTTCTGCCAGCAACAAATTACAAAAAAATACATCACCTAGACCAGTTGTGTCAAATTTAATTTCATCCCGGATGGTGGCCTGGGATTGTGGTTGCCCTCAGAGGGCCAGTTGTATCTGTAAGACTAGATGTCCATAGCACCCCACCCTTTCATACATCAGATATCAAGAGCCCCCACCCCCACCATCAGAAGTCAAGAGTCCCCACCCTCCCTTACATCACAATGCACCCCCTTGCCTTGTGCTACTGCCACGAAGAAGCTGGGAAGCAGAAAGTGCAGGGTCTGCAGGAAGACCAGAGGGGGACTGAAGTCATCTGCTGAATGCTGAGACCAGGGAAGGAGGAGACAAGGGGGTATAGACTGTCTGCACAGTGAAGCACAGGAGCTGTAGGAGGAGTCCTGTCCTTCTCTCTGCTGTTGACTGATGAGAAAAGGTGGGGGCAGAGATGAAAGAGGTACCACAGCTGCAGGAGAGGTGCAAGGGCCACATGAAATGGCCTGGCAGGCCTTGTGTTTGACACATGTGCCCTAGACTGTGTATTGGGGCTGGAGAGAATGGGCTGTTGCTTGGGTGGCTGGTGGTCTTTGCACTGTTTGGAGGAGACCCAGTTAAAAACCAGTTGCTCCTGCGAGGGTAGCACTACATTCGTTTCATTCGTTTTTTTGTTTTTTTTTTATTGGCTGAATTAGACTTGTGTCTTCTTTCAACCCAACGATGTAACTACAACTCCAATGCATTAAACCCAAATTGAAAAATTTTGCCCAAATTTTCTCATGATTAGATCTGTGATTTCAGGATAATGGAAACTCTGAATTCTACTCATGCCTACTAACCACTTGTACAAACTTCACTAATAATGTCTGATTTATTAAGATGATCACAGGAAATAACAGAATACCTAGAATTGGCCTAAAAAAAATAAAGGATGCGATAATTCCATCTTAGCTGGTTTGCCAAAGCTTGTTGTGGCTTCCGCCCCAATTTTCTATGATCCCCCGAGTCTGAATAACTAGATAAGCTGGTGGTCTGATGGAGATGGAAATTTCCTTTACACTCTATGCATGCGTTTGTCGGTGGCATTGTCCTTGAATCCGAGGCTGGATATTCCCGGGAACGAGCACAAAAGTTGGCGTCGGGATTTAAGCTACTTTCCATCTTCTGGTGACGGAAGTGATTTGTGAATAATTTGAATAGAACTTTTTTTTTAAGGGACGGGTTTCATATAGAACTCTAATCCTTGCAGGTATATATGGAATAAATTTGTGGCTCATTAATTTTCGGATTTTGTCGCTTTAAGATGGCGCAACGCCTGTAATAGGCGGAAAGGTTTAGTGGGGCAGGTTGCCCCCAGGGAGCTCGCGGCTAGTTCTATGTGGAACACTGTGTTATGCTGAGCTGGTCTAAATCTGTTTTCCCAACATAATCCAGCTGTGAGCTGCGCTGTGCGGTACAACGGGTGTGTGTGTGCGCCAGAGGATGAAAGGCATGAAATATTTATTAAAAGCAAAATCCTCCTCTAATGTATTCTTGATCTGCTTAGAAAAAAAAAAAAAAAAGGAGAGATGTCTGAGGTGGGTCTGCTCAGTATTCACAGCTCATAGGTGCAGCAAACCTTGGCTGTGCCATCTGTAGACACTCCACTTTCCAGAGCCATTATTACAGCTGGTTGGCGCTGTCTACAGCCGCCAGTTTATCACCGCGAATCGCAGAACACGCGTCTGGGGCGGAAGAGGTGCCAGCGACGGAGGTGACAAACCCATGGCAGCTCCACACCTTCTGAGCCAAGTTTGTCTAACATGAGAAATAATAGTTATAATACTAAAAGCGAAAAAACCACAAAGATCCCGCACTTCTACTACCGTCATGGTGATCGGACTCCTTGGAGCAGGCTTTCCTTCTAAGGAACCCCAAAAATAATTTCCATGTCTTGAGGAACCCTTCGTAAAACCAAATCACCAGGGCTCAATAGGAACAATGCTCCTTACATTGGTGGTCAAGGAGAAGAATGTCCCCCATAAAGTGGTGTTCAGAATGTCCCCTTAAAGACAACTAAAAAGATATTTGGTGTCATGCTGCTGGCTATGCTAAGTGGTGCTGAACCTTGAGCTCTGTAGACATCATCAAATAGGTGGTTCATCAGCCACACATAGGTTGGACTTGATGGACTTGTGTCTTTTTTCAACCTCGCCTACTATGTAACACAGCTCAAGGAACCCTTAGTAACCTCTGGAGGAACCCTGGTTGAGAATGGATGACTTAGAGGATGCTGGCACTGAGAACCATATACCCCCCCTCCCCCTCATCTAAGTGGTGAACAGGTATTTTGTGACAAATACAATAAAGTGCTGTGCTTCACTTACACGCTATATTACCAAAAGTATTGGGACGCCTGCCTTTACACACACATGAACTTTAATGACATCCCAGTCTTACTCCTGGGGGTTCAATATTGAGTTGGCCCTGTTAAACCCCTGCTAAAGAAAACCCAATCTCGACCCTAAGGACCCCAACTACCGCAGACCGATAACAAGCCTCAACACCATCTTCAAGATTATGGAGAAAGCGGTAGTACAACAGCTACAACGCCACCTGGACACACACCAACTCCTGGACCCTCTGCAATCAGGCTTCTGCCCAGGCCATGGCACAGAAACTGCACTTCTCAAAATATGAGATGAGGCCCTCGAAGTAGCAGATGATGGAGAATCATGTCTAAAATGGTTTGCATCCTTCTTAGAGAATCACTCTCAGACAGTGAAACTACCCCGTTTCCCCGAAAATAAGACCTAGCGTGATTGTCGGTGATGGCTGCAATATAAGCCCTACCCCTCAAATAAGCCCTACCCTGTTTCTCAGAAAATAAGCCCTACCCTGCAAATAAGACCTACAAGGACTTTAACTAGGGCTTATTTGGGGGGTAGGGCTTATATTGCAGCCATCACCGACAATCACGCTAGGTCTTATTTTCGGGGAAACAGGGTAGGAGCGTTCACCTCTGAAACCTGGACACATGTGGAGTCCCTCAGGGTTCACCCTTGTCGCCAGTGCTATTCAACATCTACATCCGCCCACTCCTCAAAATCATCAAAAAATCGGACCTCTGCTTCCACTCATTCGCTGACGATACCCAAATCTACTTTCGTATCACCGGACAAAAAGACCACCATCAGCAATTAGAGAAATGCCTCACTTTGATAGATGACTGGATGACCATTAGCTCCCTCAAACTCAACGGGTCAAAAACAGAACTTCTGCTCCTACACGCAAACCAAAATCCCAAAACCAAGACTCCATGGACACCTCCCACCATCTTTGGACAGACCATCTCCCCGAGCACCAAAGCCAAGAGTCTCGGAGTTATCTTTGACTCAGAAATGACAATGGATGCACAAATAGGATCAGTAGTTAGCGGATCTCACCATCTCCTCCGCCTGCTACGCAGACTCATCCCCTTCATCCCAGAAGAGGACAAAGCAGCAGTAGTTGGAACAATCATCAATTCCCGACTCGACTAGGCAAACTCCCTCTACATAGGATTACCCCGATATCAGCTTGCGCGCCTACAGGCCATTCAAAACACGGCAGCAAGACTGCTAACAGGAAAAAAACCCTGGGAGTCCATCTCCCCATCCCTGAGGAGCCCTACATTGGCTAACTGTAAAGAATCGGATCACATTCAAGACCCTCTGCCTCACCCACAAATGCATACAAGGTAACGCCCCTCAATACCTCCGAGAGAAAATAAAACACTACACACCCACTCTAACCAAAACCTCCACCTCGTTCCCAAATACCGCTACAAAGCAAGGGGAGAACGAAGATTCGCAGTCCAGGGACCTCGGCTATGGAACACTCTTCCGACTCACATCCGCATGGAAGAAAACCATCTGGCCTTCAGGACAAAACTCAAGACCTTCCTCTTCTAAGAAGCTGACAACACAGAACGCAGGCGATTCAGTTCGCATTTGCAGCACTTTACAAATCATTCATTCATTCATTCACTGATGTTGGACGAGGAGGCCTGGCTCACAGTCTCCGCTCTAATTTATCCCAAAGATGTTCTATCGGGTTTGAGGTCAGGACTCTGTGCAGGCCAGTTAAGTTCCTCCACCCCAAACTCGCTCATCCATGTCTTTATGGACCTTGCTTTGTGCACTGGTCCAAATCATTTGGTGGAGGGGGAATTATGGTGTGGGGTTGTTTTTCATGGGGTGATAATCACTGTTGTAAGCAATAATCTTAAGTGTCATAAATGGCTTCATCAATATAGTTTGTAGAATTTCGATCTGTCCCTGATGTTTTTCCTGGAGAGAAGTGGCTTCCTTGCTGCCCTTCTTGACACCAGACCATCCTCCAAAAGTCTTCTCCTCATTGAGCGTGCCAATGTCCTCACACCTGCCTGCTGTCATTCCTGAGCAAGCTCTGCACTGGTGGTGCCCTGATCCCCCCCCCCTCTGCACTGGTGGTGCCCCCACCCCCTTCTGCACTGGTGGTGCCCTGATCCCCCCCCCTCTGCACTGGTGGTGCCCCCACCCCCCTCTGCACTGGTGGTGCCCCCACCCCCTCTCTGCACTGGTGGTGCCCTGATCCCCCCCCTCTGCACTGGTGGTGCCCCCACCCCCTCTCTGCACTGGTGGTGCCCTGATCCCCCCCCCTCTGCACTGGGGGTGCCCCCACCCCCTCTCTGCACTGGTGGTGCCCTGATCCCCCCCCTCTGCACTGGGGGTGCCGCCATCCCCCCTCTGCAGTGGTGGTACCCTGATCCCCCCCCTCTGCACTGGTGGTGCCCCCACCCCCCTCTGCAGTGGTGGTACCCTGATCCCCCCCCTCTGCACTGGTGGTGCCCCCACCCCCTCTCTGCACTGGTGGTGCCCCGATCTCCCCCCCCCTCTGCACTGGGGGTTCCGCCATCCCCCCTCTGCACTGGTGGTGCCCCCACCCCCTCTCTGCACTGGTGGTGCCCTGATCCCCCCCCCTCTGCACTGGGGGTGCCGCCATCCCCTCTCTGCACTGGTGGTGCCCTATCCCACCCCCTGCACTGGGGGTGTCGCCATCCCCTCTCTGCACTGGTGGTGCCCTGAATCCCCCCTCCTCTGCAGCAGTGGTGCCCCTATACCCCCCCCCCCCCCCCATTCCGCATCTAAATCACCTGTAAGAGATGGTCCTGGCATTTGCTGGACTTTCTTGGGCGCCCTCCTGAAGCCTTCTTCACAAAGGCAGTGGAAATGTTTTCTATGGGATCAAGTTCATTTTCATGGCAAAGAGGGACTTCATTCATCTGATCGCTCTTCATAACATTCTGGAGTATATACAAATTGCCATCATAGAAACTGAGGCAGCAGACTTTGTGAAAATTAATATTTGTGTCATTCTCAAAACTTTTGGCCGTGGCTGTACCTGCAAGACATGCGCATGACGAAGAAATGTGTTTTGTTTTGTTTTGATCCGTTAATCTAGTTATTTTGTTTTGTTAAATTCGGTTGATTCATTCAATTCGTATTCGGAATTTTTTAAAATTTTCTTTGAATTTACCAATTTTTTTTTTTGTTTTTTTTATTCAAAACGATCAAATCGATAAATTTTTAAATCAGTGAAATCGAAAATGTTTTATTGATTTCTATTCGAATGCAGCAAAGTGAACAAACAAAAGAAAAATCTTCATCAAATGATTACAATGACTCTTTAAATCACCTTTTGGCTTCACGAAAACAGCAATTATTTCCAAAGGTCCTCTAATAACACACAAAGTCTTTGATTTCAGCATTATGTGTAGTGAGAATTTGACTGGAGTTCAATGTAAAATTCGATTCGCATTTCAGTACAGATTTCTGAAATATATCCGAATCTCCGAATAACGAAAAATTCATCCGAATAATAATTCAGAACGAAACGAACCGCACATGTCTAGTACCTGCTCTGTGTAATGGTTTTGCACAGAGCAGCCCCCCGACCCTCCTCTTTTCGGGTCCCCCACGCCAGCGCTCCTAGCTCCCCTCCCCCTTAAACAGCCCCCCCCCAGAAAAAAACGCTTGTTCTGGGGGCACCTCTGCTTGCTCACTCCCAAGCCGCTGCTCTATATAAGACACATAGAGGGGCTCTGCCCCCCCCTCCTCCTGTTCTCTCCTCATTGGCTCACTGGCTGTAAATAATAGCAGTGGAATCCAATGGACTGGTTGTCTCAGCCAATGAGAAGGGAGAGTCCTCATGCAGCCGAGGCTATCATGAGCATCGCTGGATTGGAGGGGGACTCAGGTGAGGATTGGGGGGCTGGAGGCGGGGGGGAGGTTTTTTACCTTCATGCACAGAATGCAACCTTCAGCCTTTAGAACCACTTTAACTACTTGCCCCCCTGCAGTCAAATGACGGTGGGGCAGTGCGGCTCTCGCTCTGGGACGACGTCATATGACGACATCCCAGAATGGCAGCAACTGCGCGCCCGCGGGGGCATGCAGCATGGCGATCGCGGCCGCGCCCTGTTGCTAGATCACGGTGCGACCCCAATCTCTATAAAGAGCCGCGTCCACGGCTCTTTAACCATGTGATCGGCTGTGTCCAATCACAGCTGGTCACATGTAAACAAGAAAGTGCCGTTAATCGGCGCTCCTCGTGTGTGGCGAGGAGAGCCGATCAGCGGCATCTCCTCACAGGGGGACATCTAAGGATGTAATCAGGGCACTGATTACAATATTGCAGTATATTGTCACAAATCAGTGCCCACCATTGCCCACCAATGCCAGCTATCAGTGCCCACCAGTGGCAGCAATCAGTGCCCACCACTGCCCACAAGTGCCACCAATCAGTGCCCATTAGCGATGCCAGTCAGTGCTGGCAATCAGTGCTGTCCATCAATGCCCACCAGTACCACCTATCCGTGTCGCCTATCATTGCCCACCAGTGTCGCCTATTAGTGCCCATCAGTGCCACCTAACAGTGCCTATCAGTGCCACATATCAGTGCCCATAAGTGCGGCATATCAGTGCCTCCTCATCAGCGCACATCAGTGAAGGCGAAAAATTACTTAGTTATAAAATTTACTGACAGAAAAAAAGTAAAAACATTTTTTTTTTCAACATTTTTGGGTTTTTTTTTTGTAAAAAATAAAAAACACAGCAGTGATGAAATACCACCAAAAGAAAACTCTATTTGTGTGAAAAAAATGATAAAAAATGTGTTTGTCTACAGTGTTGTATGACCGCGTAATTGTCATTCAAAGTGCGACAGCGCTGAAAGCTGAACATTGTCCTGGGCAGGAAGGTGTATAAGTACCTGGTATTGAGGGGGGTGGGGGCAGGAAGGAGAGGAAGTGCCCGGTATTAAGGAGTGGTGGGGGGGCAGGAAGGGGGGTAAGTGCCCGGTATTGAGGAGTGGTAGGGGGGCAGGAAGGGGGGGAAGTACCCGGTATTGAGGGGGGGGTGGGGGTCAGGAAGGGGGGGAAGTGCCTGGTATTGAGGGGTGGTGGGGGGGCAGGAAGGGGAGGAAGTGCCTGGTATTGAGGGGTGGTGGGGGGGCAGGAAGGGGTGTAAGTGACCGGTATTGAGGAGTGGTACGGGGGCAGGAAGGGGGGGAAGTACCCGGTATTGAGGGGGGGTGGGGGGCAGGAGGGGGGGGAGTGCCTGGTATTGAGGAGTGGTAGGGGGGCAGGAAGGGGAGGAAGTGCCTGGTATTGAGGGGTGGTGGGGGGGCAGGAAGGGGTTTAAGTGCCCGGTATTGAGGCGGGGGGTGGGGGGCAGGAAGGGGGGGAAGTACCCGGTATTTATGGGTGGTGGGGTGGGCAGGAATTGGAGGAAGTGCCTGGTATTGAGGGGTGGTGGGGGGGCAGGAAGGGGTGTAAGTGCCCGGTATTGAGGGGGGGCAGGAAGGGGTATAAGTGCCCAGTATTGAGGAGTGGTAGGGGGGCAGGAAGAGGGGGAAGTACCCGGTATTGAGGGGGGGTGGGAGGCAGGAAGGGGTATAAGTGCCCAGTATTGAGGAGTGGTAGGAGGGCAGGAAGAGGGGGAAGTACCCGGTATTGAGGGGGGGGGGCAGGAAGGGGTATAAGTGCCCAGTATTGAGGAGTGGTAGGGGGGCAGGAAGGGGGGGAAGTGCCCGGTATTGAAGTGGTTAAGGAAGGACCGTCCCCTTTAAGGAAAGCTCTCCATTGTGTTTTCTATGTAACGGGTTCAATTGTTTAATTGTTATTATGTATTCGTTTCCCGAGCTGCGAAGGTCTTTTGTTTTGGTTTTTTTTTTGTATCCATACTTTGCTACCAGCGTGATCGACTTGAGGAAAAAGCCTTTCTAAAGACCAAGTCAGTGTGAATGATTCTAATCTCTCCTCAGACCGACATAAAAAGCCTTTTAATGTTTTGTTTTAACATACAAACAAATATCCGACATCGCTAATTGGAGAAATCAAAGCAGCGTTTTCATCGTCTAAAATAACTCTTTTGATTTCTATAAAGCTCACAATCGCTGACGGTTCACTCATCAAAACGCAAATTATGATGGTTGATTATCCAACGTAGAAATGGAATTCTATAGGGATGAATTCCAGCGCTGCCTCGCCGCCAACATTCCAAGGATGGACATCATGGATGGTGGAGCTCAGGAACCCACAACCCCTCCGACTTCATCCTCCCTCCTCATCCACCTATGGGGGGACCAGTGAAGGGACATCGTGGATGGTGGAGCTCAGGAACCCACAACCCCTCCGACTTCATCCTCCCTCCTCATCAACCTATGGGGGGACCAGTGAGGGGACATCATGGATGGTGGAGCTCAGCAACCCACAACCCCTCCGACTTCATCCTCCCTTCTCATCCACCTATGGGGGGACCAGTGAAGGGACATCGTGGATGGTGGAGCTCAGGAACCCACAACCCCTCTGACTTCATCCTCCCTCCTCATCAACCTACGGGGGGACCAGTGAGGGGACATCATGGATGGTGGAGCTCAGCAACCCACAACCCCTACGACTTCATCCTCCCTTCTCATCCACCTATGGGGGGACCAGTGAGGGGACATCATGGATGGTGGAACTCAGGAACCCACAACCCCTCCGACTTCATCCTCCCTTCTCATCCACCTATGGGGGGGACCAGTGAAGGGACATCGTGGATGGTGGAGCTCAGGAACCCACAACCCCTCCAACTTCATCCTCCCTCCTCATCAACCTATGGGGGGACCAGTGAGGTGATATCGGGTTCCATCTACTGAAGACGTAGAAAAGGAGAAAGAAACTTCATCCAGATTTGGCAAAATCAAAAGTCAACAGTAACAATTATTCTAGCTGTTGACTTTTAGGAAATACAGTACAACCTCGGATTGTGAGTAACTCACTTTACGAGTGTTTTGCAATACAAGCTATTTTATTTTTTTATTTTTTATAAATCCTGACTCGGTTTGCGAGTGTTGTCTCACAAGACGAGTAGGATTCAAGCCTCCGGGGTGTGCTGTACCACAGTTGGCCAGAGGTGTGGGGCGCAGGTGACGCTCAGAGACACCCTGTGCCACTCGGGGACACTCAGAGACACCCAGAAACACTCCGTTCTCAGGCGTCTTCGAGTGGTCTCCAAGCTTCTCCATGTGTTTCTGAGTGTCCCCCCCCCCAAATCTGGCCACATGCGGTACTGCGTTGACAAACAGTGGCTGTGAAACAAAATTATCTACGTTTCCATTGATTCCTATGGGGAAACTCGCTCTGATATACAAGTGCTTTGGATTACAAGAATTCTTCTGGAACGGATTATACTCGTAATCCGAGGTACTACTGTAATCTACTATCAGCCCATGGAGTCCAGTGCTCTCCTCTATGCAGCTAATGCTACTCATGTCGGCCATCTTGGTATTGGGATTGATGTACTTAGGAAGTAGAGCGTGTTAAAGAGGAACATCATCCAGGATTTGAAAAAATCAAGCTATTGATTACAGGTATTGATTACAGGTATTGCAGCTTCTGACTTTTTAGACACAGCAGCCTACTAGTCCATGCGGTCCAGTGCTGTCTTCTATGCAGCCAATGCATTTACATGGCAAAAAATCTTCTTTTTTTTTTCTACAGGTGAAAAAGCTTTATTATTCATATAAACACGCCATAGGCGTGCACAGGGGGTGTACCAGGTATGCCTGGGCACACCCTAATCACCTTGTGCAGAGCAGATTCCCCCTGCTTTTCTTCTGATTGGGGGAGGGGTATAGTAAGGAGAGAATATGCAGCCCACACCCTTATCCTCCTAACACAGCCGGAGGCAAAGCGATGACAAAGTGCGAACGTTCACCCATATTTATCACATTCCAATCATTTATTTTTTTTTCTAAACCATTCCCACAAACGCCGCATTCGGATTGGACGACGTTGATATATATTCACGGCCTCACTACGACTATTGGTCACGCAAGACTGCTTGCTGAAGGAGAAACCATTTGCAGTATTTTCTACAGCATGTAACTGTGATATTCCCGACACGAGCAATTCACAGAGAAAAGAAAACACGATTGGTATGAAGCTCTCATAGTAATTAGTAAAAACAACGGGGAATTTCATCTGTTTACGGCTTTCTTCTATAAAGGGTACCAGTCATGAATATCTTTCTGTAAGACTTTACATCTCCACTTATCCTCCAACCCAATATATCCTCCAATCCAATATATCCTCCAATCCAACACTGGGCTTGGAGGATATATTGGATTGGAGGATGTGTTGGATTGGATGATATGTTGGGTTGCAAGATATATTGGGTTGGAGCATATATTGGATTGGAGGATATATTGGGTTGGAGGATATGTTGGATTGGAGGATATGTTGGATTGGAGGATATATTGGGTTGGAGGATATGTTGGATTGGAGGATAAGTTGGATTGGAGGATATATTGGATTGGAGGATATATTGGGTTGGAGCATATATTGGATTGGAGGATATGTTGGATTGGAGGATATATTGGGTTGGAAGATATGTTGGATTGGAGAATATGTTGGGTTGGAGGATGTATTGGATTGGAGGATATATTGGATTGGAGGATATATTGGGTTGGAGCATATATTGGATTGGAGGATATGCTGGATTGGAGGATATATTGGGTTGGAGGATATGTTGGATTGGAGGATATGTTGGATTGGAGGATATATTGGGTTGGAGGATATGTTGGATTGGAGGATAAGTTGGATTGGAGGATATATTGGATTGGAGGATATATTGGGTTGGAGGATATATTGGATTGGAGGATATATTGGGTTGGAGGATGTATTGGATTGGAGAATATGTTGGGTTGGAGGATGTATTGTATTGGAGGATATATTGGGTTAAAGGATATGTTGGGTTGGAGGATATCTTGGGTTTCAGTATATGTTGGATTGGAGGATATATTGGATAGGAGGATGTATTGGGTTAGAGGATATGTTGGATTGGAGGATATATTGGGTTGGAGGATATGTTGGATTGGAAAATATGTTGGATTGGAGAATACATTGGATTAGAGGATATGTTGGATTGTAGAATATGTTGGAATGGAGGATATATTGGATTGGAGGATATGATGTTGGATTGGAGGATATGTTGGATTGGAGGATATATTGGGTTATAGGATATGTGGAGGATATATTGGGTTGTAGGATATATTGGATTGGAGGATATGTTGGATTGGAGGATATGTTGGATTGGAGGATGTGTGGGGTTGGAGGATATATTGGGTTGGAGGATATATTGGATTGGAGGATATGTTGGATTGGAGGATATGTTGGATTGGAGGATATGTTGGATTGGAGGATGTGTTGGATTGGAGGATATATTGGGTTGGAGGATATGTTGGATTGGAGGATATATTGGATTGGAGGATATGTCGGATTGGAGGATATGTTGGATTGGAGGATATGTTGGATTGGAGGATATGTTGGATTGGAGGAGTTTTGGATTGGAGGATGTGTTGGATTGGAGGATGTGTTGGATTAGAGGATATATTGGGTTGGAGGATATGTTGGATTGGAGAATATGTTGGCTTGTAGAATATGTTGGAATGGAGGATATATTGGATTGGAGGATATATTGGATTGGAGGATATGTTGGATTGGAGGATATGTTGGATTGGAGGATGTGTTGGGTTGGAGGATATATTGGATTGGAGGATATGTTGGATTGGAGGATATGTTGGATTGGAGGATGTGTTGGGTTGGAGGATATATTGGGTTGGAGGATATGTTGGATTGGAGGATGTGTTGGATTGGAGGATATGTTGGATTGGAGGAGATTTGGATTGGAGGATGTGTTGGATTGGAGGATGTGTTGGATTGGAGGATATGTTGGATTGGAGGTTTATTGAATATGTAAATTCTGGTGGTTTGGGAAGGGTTGGCTTTCTTTGGGTTTTCTAATTGTGTATTTGCTGGCTGCAATGCTGAGGGAGAGTGCGGTTGGTGCCGGTTGGCGAGATGTGTATAGTAATGATAATATACTTCTAGTCTTCCTGATATACAAGACTCTTCATCAGCTAATACTTGGGGGGTCCCATCTTGTACTAATAACCTCCCGGCTGTGACGGCAGATTTTGGCTCTACAATGATGTCCTCCTGTGTGTGGTGGATGTACTGCCTCCGGTCTGCACCTTCTCTGGGGGTTGCCTGAGCCCGGAAGAAGTCTGATAACAGATGGTTCTAATCATACAATCCTCCCGTGTATGGGACTCCTTCATTGTGTACAGCGCGGGCGTTTCTCTATGAAGTCTCCCCAGTCCTCGGGAGTCTGATTATTATTATTATCCTCCAACAATGCCAACCCCACCATAGAGGAAAGAAAACACTGACATCTCTCCTTCCTTCTCCACATCATTCCTGGGCTCATCACAAAGCATGTATGAGACTCAGCATGGACTCCAATGTCCCTGAGAACGCACAGGAAGCGGAGTGATGCTTTATGGGAGTTATTTTTTAATGCACTTCACTGTATCGAGCGACTGCAAATACAAAGACAACAAAACGCATTGCCTCTGGCTGTTTGTTTTATTGGGGAAAAATATAAAGCAGCCATTGATATATATATATATATATATATATATATATAGATATATATATATAGATATATATATATATATACAGTATCTCACAAAAGTACGTACACCCCTCAGTCACATTTGTGTAAATCTTTTCTACTATCTTTTCATGTGACAACACTGAAGAAATGACACTTTGTCTACAATGTAAAGTAGTGAGTGTACAGCTTGTATAACAGTGTAAATTTGCTGTCCCCTCAAAATAACTCAACACACAGCCATTAATGTCTAAACCGCTGGCAACAAAAGTCAGTACACCCCTAAGTGAAAATCTCCAAAAAGGTCCCAGGTGTGAATGGGGAGCAGGTGTGTTAAATTTGGTGTTATCGCTCTCACTCTCTCATACTGGTCACTGGAAGCACAACATGGCACCTCATGGCAAAGAACTCTCTGAGGATCTGAAGAAAAAGAATTGTTGCTCTACATAAAGATGGCCTAGGCTATAAGAAGATTGCCAAGACCCTGAAACTGAGCTGCAGCACAGTGGCCAAGACCATACAGCCGTATAACAGGACAGGTTCCACTCAGAACAGGCCACGCCATGGTCCACCAAAGAACTTGAGGTCACGTGCTTAGTGTCATATCCAGAGGTTGTCTTTGGGAAATAGACCTATGAGTGCTGCCAGCATTGCTGCAGAGGTTGAAGGGGTGGGGGGGTCAGCCTATCAGTGCTCAGACCATACGCCGCACACTGCATCAAATTGGTCTGCATGGCTGTCGTCCCAGAAGGAAGCCTCTTCTAAAGATGATGCACAAGAAAGCCCGCAAACAGTTTGCTGAAGACAAGCAGACTAAGGACATGGATTGCTGGAACCATGTCCTGTGGTCTGATGAGACCAAGATAAACTTATTTGGTTCAGATGGTGACAAGCGTGTGTGGCGGCAACCAGGTGAGGAGGACAAAGACAAGTGTGTCTTGTCTACAGTCAAGCATGGTGGTGGGAGTGTCATGGTCTGGGGTTGCATGAGTGCTGCCGGCACTGGGGGGCTACAGATCAATGAGGGAACCATGAATGCCAACATGTACTGTGACATACTGAAGCAGAGCATGATCCCCTCCCTTCAGAGACTGGACCGCAGGGCAGTATTCCAACATGATAACCACCCCAAACATCTCCAAGGCGACCACTGCCTTGCTAAAGAAGCTGAGGGTAAAGGTGATGGACTGGCCAAGCATGTCTCCAGACCTAAACCCAATTGATCATCTGTGGGACATCCTCAAATGGAAGGTGGAGGAGCGCGAGGTCTCTAACATCCACCAGCTCCGTGATGTCGTCATGGAGGAGGGGAAGAGGACTCCAGTGACAACCTGTGAAGCTCTGGTGACCTCCATGCCCAAGAGGGTTAAGGCAGTGCTGGAAAATAATGGTGGCCACACAAAATATTGACACTTTGGGCCCAATTTGGACATTTTCACTTAGGGGTGTACTCACTTTTGTTGCCAGCGGGTTTAGACATTAATGGCTGTGTGTTGAGTTATTTTGAGGGGACAGCAAATTTACACTGTTATACAAGCTGTACACTCACTACTTTACATTGTAGACAAGTGTCATTTCTTCAGTGTTGTCACATGAAAAGATAGAAGAAAAGAAAAAATGTCACTGAGGGGTGTACTTACCTTTGTCAGATATTGTATATTTAAAAAAAAATATTGTATGCATGTAATATATATATATATATATATATATATATATATATATATATATATATACATACATGTATACAATATATTTTTATTTACCGGTATATTTAAAACATTTTTTTTTTTCATTTACCAGGACTTTTGTTTATTCTGTGCCGGTTCTGCACACAAAGGTCGGCTGGGTTTGGGTTCTTAGCCATAAAACTTATGACAGGATTTGTACAGTTTTCATTACTTCATTATTTAACCCTTTTGCTGCCAGATCCATTTTTTTTTTTGCACACGTTTAAGAAAAAAAATCATTTTTGGCCTGAAGATTGTACAACCCCCCCCAAATATTATGATGTTTTCTGAAAGCAGACACCCTAGAGAATAAAATGGTGGCAGTTCCGGTGGTACCCCCTTATTCACGTCATGACTAGGGAGGAGAGGTAAGGGTTGATCTCATTAAAGTCTCATAGGAATGGCTTCTTATTTATGCTGATGAGATAACATGGAGATCTATGGGGGTGAAATGGCACAGAAGTCACACCAAAATAGTGCCGGATCCTTTTCCCGAAAATCGCACCATGCTGAGTCACGTCGATTAGAACGGCACCACCTCAAACAATGAGATTTCCCTTGTTATGCGATTCCGTGCGACTCGCGGCCATCAGAAGTGACACCAGTGTGAACCGGGACTAAGTCCTAACTCAATCAAAGACGGACTGGTCTAGCCGTGTCCTCGCCATTCCGGCATTGTTCTGCTCATAGCGATCGCAGCGACACGTTCGCTTTGTTATTCTCCGTCACCTCGGTGACTTCACTCTCACAGAACACAAGTCTTCACTCTCTACAAACGTTCCCGGTGAGTGATCCCCTCCGCGGGAGGTAAACAGATCTGACTGCAGACGGCGTCTGAAAAGAATCCGGAGACAATGAAGCCAATGTAGCGGGAAGGTGTCAGCCGGCCTCAGCGACAGAAGAGCCGGAGATTCACAGAACGCTCTTTATATGGCAGAATGTGCAGAGGAGGCTTTTATGTTGTTTTGTCTTTTTCTATTAGAGAAAGAAAAGTCTGATCAAAGCCACTCTCTGACTGTAATATGTACATTGTGTATATACAGAGGGGGGGAATAACGATCGTCTCCCCTGCAGATTGTGTAAGTTTGCCCGCTTACATACAGTAGAAATGAAAGGTCTATAATTTTTATCATAGGTGTATTTTATATGATAGAGACAGAATATCAACCAAAAATCCAGAAAAAACACACAATACAAATGTTATAAATGGAGTTGCAGTTCAATGAGTAAAATAAGTATTTGATCCCCAAGCAGAACATGACTTAGTAGTTGGTGGAGAAACCCTTGTTGGTGATCACAGAGGTCAGACATTTCTTGTAGGTGGTGACCAGGTTTGCATACATCTCAGGAGGTATTTTGGTCCACTCTTCTTTACAGATCTTCTCTAAACCCTTAAGGTTTCTGGGCTGTCTCTTGGCAACTCGAAGTTTCAGCTCCCCCCATAAATTATCTATAGGATTAAGGTCTGGAGACTGGCTAGGCCACTCTTCTTCTTAAGCCACTCCTTTGTTGCCTTGGCGGTATGTTTTGGGTCATTGTCATACTGGAAGACCCATTGCTGAGGGAAGAAGGTTCTCATCCAAGGTTTTAAAATACATGGCCCCGTCCATTGGCCCCTCAATGCGGTAAAGTCGGCCTGTACCTTTATCAGAGAAACAGCCCCAAAGTATCATGTTTCCAGCTTAATGCTTGACTGTATGGATGGTGTTCTTAGGGTCATACACAGTGTTTTTCTTACTCCGAACACGGAGAGTCAAGTTATCGCCAAAGAGCTCATTTTTGGTCTTATCTAGGCCACTCCATGACCTTAGTGCTTCTTCTTGAGCCACTCCTTTGTTGCATGTTTCCACCTGTGCTTGACTGTAGGGATGGTGTTCTTAGGGTCATAGTCAGCATTTTTCTTCCTCCAAACATGGTGAGTCCCCCTCCCCAAGAAGGCACATGTACAGGCCCGTCTGAAGTCTGCCAATGAACATCTAAATGATTCAGAGAAGGATTGGGAGAAAGTTCTGTGGTCAGATGAGACCAAAATTCAGCTTTTTTGGCATTAACTCAACTGTTTGAAGGAAGAAAAATGGTGACTCTGACCCTAAGAACACCATCCCTACAGTCACATACGGAGGTGGAAACATGATACTTTGGGGCTGTTTCTTTGATAAAGATACAGACCGACTTTGCCGCATTAAGGGTCCAATGGACGGGGCCATGTATTGTAAGATCTTGGATGAGAACCTTCTTCCCTCAGCCAGAACACTGAAGATGGGTCATGGATGGGTCTTCCAGCATGACAATGACCCAAAACATACCACCAAGGCAACAAAGGAGTGACTCAAGAAGAAGCACTCTAAGGTGATGGAGTGGCCTAGCCAGTCTCCAGACCTTAATCCTATAGAAGATTTATGGGGGGAGCTGAAACTTTGAGTTGCCAAGAGACAGCCAAGAAACCTTCAGGGTTTAGAGAAGATCTGTAAAGAAGAGTGGACCAAAATCCCTCCTGAGATGTGTGCAAACCTGATCACCACCTACAAGAAACGTCTGACCTCTGTGATCGCCAACAAGGGTTTCTCCACCAACTACTAAGTCATGTTTTGCTTGGGGATCAAATACTTATTTCACTCGCTGAACTGCAACTCCATTTATAACATTTGTATCGTGTTTTTTCTGGATTTTTGGTTGATATTCTGTCTCTATCATATAAAATACACCTATGATAAAAATTATAGACCCTTCATTTCTTTGTAAGTGGGCAAAACTTACACAATCTGCAGGGGAGACGATCATTATTTTCCCCCCACTGTAGGGGTCCCTCGTTCCTATCTCAGAAAGTTGGGGGGGGGGGCTATGGTGTCACTCTGGTGCTTTCTGTAGAAGTGTCTACACAGAAGTGCGGATCATGTGGCAGATAAGACGGTCCATGGAGGTCAGCTGTGAGAATCGCCAGTCTTTTTATTTGCCTCCCCATGTCATTGAATGAGGCCACCTGTGATTCGGGGGGATGGAGGAACCCTCTGAAGTCACATTGTGGTGGACGATCGAAGCCTGGTAGGAGATTGGAATCCACAGAAGAGGTTAATCCAGCGACGACGCCCATTCCATTTTATTTTCAGGTCGCCCATAAATCATATCTTGTGTGTTATTTATTTATTGCTATTGATTTTTGTATCTGTGGGGATTTCTGATAAATACTGTGTCATCTGTCCTGGACCCGCGCTGGAGGGTGAGGGGAGGAGAACCTCGGCTGTTTTCTTGGCTTTGTATACAGTGTGTTGGGATATATATACATATATATATATATATATATATATATATATATATATATATATATATATACATATATACACACTGTATACAAAGATATACTGTATATGGCTTTTTTCAGCAGCAATGCGGTGGTACACATTTCTGGCACCTCCAGCATGGGTAAGGGGGTGCTGGGGGGGGGGGGGGGAGGGGGTCTATTGATGATCACTGCTGGGGGATCTATGTCACTTGGGGGTGTATAGCATAGCTGGGGGGGGGCTATGGTTGCTTGTGGGGGGTATATACTGTTGCAGAGGTGGTTTATAGTTGCTGTCTGCTGGGGGATCTATTGTTGCAGAGGGAGTCTTATGTTGCTAGTGGGGGGGGGTCTAATGTTGTAGTGAGGGTCTTATCTTGCTGGAGGAGGTCTATTGTTGCTGACGGAGTCTGTTTTTGCTGGGGTAGATCTATTGTTTCCATGCAATATTCGTAAAATGAACTTCAGTCACGTCGGTGTGCAGCCAATGTCTTCCTTCATTAGATCTATTGTTGCTTCTGGGGAAATCTATTGTTTCTGCGGGAGATTAATTGTTTTCGGGGGGGGGGGGTTGGGACGGACGCTATAATTGCTGGTGAGAATCTATTTTTCTAGGTTGATCTATTGTTGCTGGGGGTAGGGACTATTGTTGCTGGGGGGGGGGGATCTATTGTTACTGATGGGATCTACTATATTTTTTTGCTGGGGTAGATCTATTGTTGCTGCTGGGGTCTGTTGTTTCTGGGGGAGATTTACTTTTGCTGGGGGGGGGGGATGCTATGCTTGCTGGTGATGAACTATTTTTCTAGGTTGATCCATCGTTGCTGGGGGGAGGGACTGTTGTTGCTGTGGATACTATTGTTTCTGGGGGGTTTATTGTTACTGATGGGATCTTATTTTTTCTGGGGTAGATCAATTGTTGCTGCTGAGTGAACTTGTTGTTTCTTGGGGAGCTTAATAGTTGCTGGAGGCGACGGGCGCTATGGTTGCTGTTGAGGATCTATTTTTCTAGGTTGATCTATTGTTGCTGGGTGGTCTATTGTTACTGATGGAATACATTTTTTTTTTGCTGGGGTAGATCTATTGTTGCTGCTTGGGGGGGTCTGTTGTTTCTGGGTCTATTTTTGCTGGGGCAGATCTATTGTTGCTGATGGAGGATATATTGTTGTTGGGGGGGGGGGGTGCTATGGTTGCTAGTGAGGATTTATTTTTCTTGGTGGATCTATTGCTGCTGAGGGGGGTCTATTGTTGCTGAGGAGGTCTATTGTTGCTGAGGGGGGTCTATTGTTGCTGGCTGCAGGAAATCTAGTTTACAGCCTTACCATTATCAAATTACACACAAATTACTTGGCACTACAAAATGATAATTGGTTTTGTATTGCCTAAAAGGGGCGGTACTAGGAGGTGGGTAGGGGTCAGAGGCAAGGGGTGAGTTTAGGGTGGTGGGGATCGAAACCGACCCAGGTCCTCAGATGTGGATATGGCTGTGCACGGCCTCAGCCAGCACTGCTCTGGCCACGCCCCGTGACATGTTTTTCCCCACCTACCAGGACTTGGTCACCGCCCCTGTAGGTTTGGCAAAACACGTCCGGGGCCAAGGCCGAGGTTATACACGGCCATATCCACATCTGAAGCGCTGGGTTGGTTTTGAGTGGCATCATACCCCACGTATCTCTGCTATGGACCTCTTGCCTGGACTTCTGACCAATACTCTGCTTGTTGACTCCGTACCTTGCTGCCACCAATGTCTGCTTGTTCCTGGCCTACATTCTGCCTACAATTTGGTGCTTTCCTCCTCGGCTGTGACCAAATCCGGCTTGTGACCCAACTCTGCTCATAACTGAACTTGGTGTATCCCGGGTGTACCACCAGCTGTACTTCTTCTCATCTGCCATCTGCTCTCCCAAGCTCCAGTCTTGAGTTTCTCCATCCAGGGACCGCTGTCCTTCCATCACCCTTGCAGTCCCAGTCTCAACTTCCAGGGCTGGTCAGATGGGAATTGTCCAAGAGGCCACCCTCATCATTTCCAGCTCCTCATACAGATATGTCACAGAATACAACAATGTCAAAAATGTAATTGTTCCCCAATCCCCATAGTGGCATCTGCAGAGCATCAGCAGGTACCACTACTGGAACACTAACCACAACATACAAAGCCCTTCACAACTCTGCCCTGAGCTACATCACTAATCTTGTCTCCAAATATCGCTCAAATCGACCTCTCTGCTCTTCTCAAGACCTCCTGCTTCTCAAGACCTCAAGACCTCCTGCTTTCAAGCTCTCTCATCTCCTCCTCCCATGCTCGTCTCCAGGATTTCTCCAGAGCCTCTCCCATCCTCTGGAACTCGCTACCTCCATCTATCCGGCTATCCCCTACTCTCGCTACCTTCAGGCGATCCCTGAAAACTCATCTCTTCAGGAAAGCCTATCACGTCTCCAACTAATCTCCTACCACTTCCACCAGCTCATTCCCCCACAGTTACAACCTTTTGTACCACCTGCCCCACCCTATTAGATTGTAAGCTCTTCTGAGCAGGGCCCTCTTAATCCTCTTGTATTTTATTTTATTATAACTGTATTGTCTCCCTTTTATATTGTAAAGCGCTGCGTAAACTGTTGGCGCTATATAAATCCTGAATAATAATAATAACACAATACAATATCGTTTTCAAGATCAATAATACAATCCTGTGAAGCCATCAGAGGACCTGGATGGGGTTGTGTCAGGAGTGAAGGCTGATTTGTGGGGGAAGGGGGGATGTGTCAGGAGTGGAGGCTGATTTGTGGGGGAAGGGGGGATGTGTCAGGAGTGGAGGCTGATTTGTGGGGGGATCAGGGGTGGAGGCTGATTTGTGGGGGGAGGGGGGTTGTGTCAGGAGTGGAGGCTGATTTGTGGGGGGGGGGGGGAGGAGGGGGTAGGAGGGTTGTGTCAGGGGTGAAGGCTGATTTGTGGGGGGAGGGGGGTGTGTCAGGGGTGGAGGCTGATTTGTGGGGGGAGGGGGGTTGTGTCAGGGGTGAAGGCTGATTTGTGGGGGTAGGGGGTTTGTGTCAGGGGTGAAGGCTGATTTGTGGGGGGAGGGGGGTTGTGTCAGGGGTGGAGGCTGATTTGTGGGGGGAGGGGGGGTTGTGTCAGGAGTGAAGGCTGATTTGTGGGGGGATCAGGGGTGGAGGCTGATTTGCGGGGGGGGGGGTTGTGTCAGGGGTGGAGTCTGATTTGCAGGGGGGGGGGGTAGGAGGGTTGTGTCAGGAGTGGAGGTCCATGGAGAGCTGTAAGGCTGCAGACTTTCCATCTTTATCCATCCATTTCCTATTTCCCACAGCAAGGGGTTAAAACGTCGTTTTGCATCTCAGCACTTACATATTCAAACACCTTTTAGTGCTTGTAAAACTTATTATACTGCCGCCATTATGGCAATAAAATAAATCTACAATGCCATATTGCACAGTAAATCCCACAGTTAGGAAGGGAAGACCATCAAAGTGCATCTGCTGCACACAAGACATCGATAGGACAATCTATCCTGGAATGGAGGAGCGGCAGACATGGCGGAGCGGCGGTGCCATGGTCTCCTGCACTATCCGGGTACAACGCTCGTAGAAGAAGACCTCTGATGATGGAGCCAGGCCCCTAGGATGGAGAACATGAATTGGAATGTATCTAAAGACAGAATGTCCGTGTTTCCAGTAGGAAGATTGACTCTCGATCTGTCCTGAAGGTTGCAGTCATCGGGACGGGTAGTGAGGGGAAAATCCATCAATTTAAGTTGTCACTAAACTGGAATAAAAAAGTGACATCTGATCCAGGAACATCCATCTGATGCATGGGGTGGGCAAGCTGTGGCCCCCCAGCTGTTGTGGAACTACATGTCCCATGAGCCATTGCAAGACTGACAATCACATGCTTGACTCTCAGAGGCATGATGGGACTTGTAGGTACACAACTGCTGCAGGGACGCCATTACCCACCATTGGTCTAATGGGCTGTTTAGCTCACTTTGGATATTATTTTTCCTTTGGACACAGCTGATCACAGATCACGGTAAAGGGCCAATCACAGCCGGTCACATGGAAACAGACTTGCTGGTTATCAGCAGTCCTTACCTCATACACTACCACTGTGTGAGGAAAGGAGAGCCATTAACTAGCAAATCTGACAGGGCACAGTGAGTACATTGTTTACACTGATTACCAGTGCAGCCCCACTAGTACCCATCAGTGCAGCCTTGTCAGTGCCCCCTCATCAGTGCCCATCAGTGCAGCCTCATCAGTAGCCATAAGTACATCCACATTAGTGCCCATCAGCACAGCCTTGTCAGTACCCCCTCATCAGTGCCGCCTCTTATATGCAGCCTCATCAGTGCCCTTTAGTGCAGCCTCATCAGATCCCATCATTGCAGCCTTATCAGTGCCTCCTCATCAGTGCAGCCTCATCAGTGCCCATCAGTGCAGTCTCATCAGATCCCATCATTGCAGCCTTAACAGCGCAGCCTCATCAGTGGCCATCATTGCACATCAGTGCAGCCTCATCAGTGCCCATCAGTGCCACCTCATCAGTACCCATAAGGGCAACCCCATTAGTGCCCATCAGTGCAGCCTTGTCAGTGCCCATCAGTGCCACCTCATCAGTACCCATCAGGGCAACCCCATTAGTGCCCATCAGTGCAGCCTCATCAGTGCCCATCAGTGCCACCTCATCAGTACCCATCAGAGCAACCCCAATTAGTGCCCATCAGTGCAGCCTCATCAGATTCCATCATTGCAGCCTTAACAGTGCAGCCTCATCAGTGGCCATCATTGCACATCAGTGCAGCCTCATCAGTGCCACCTCATCAGAACCCATCAGGGCAACCCCATTAGTGCCCATCAGTGCCCAACAGTGCAGCCTCATCAGATCCCATCAGTGCAGCCTCATCAGCACACATTAGTGAAGGAGAAAAATTACTTTTTTGCAAAATTGTATAACAGAAACGTAGAAATACCTTTCTTTTTAATCTGTTTTCATCTTTTTAGCAAAAAATAAATAAAAAAAGCCAGTGATGATTCAATTCCACCAAAAGAAAGCTCTATTTGTAAAAAAAATGATAAAAATGCCATATGGGTACATAAGTGTGAAAGCTGAAAATTGGCCTGGGCAGGAAAGGGGTGAAAGTGCCCGGTATTGAAGTGGTTAATACAATCACCAATGTCCTAAAGCAGCATTCTCAATCTGTTTACCCCAAAAGAACCCTTGAAGCAATTTTCAGGTATTGGGGAACGTCTTCTAAAATGAATATAGCAGATATCAGTGGGAAAAATGCACTTCTTAAAGTGGTCTTCAGAATTACACCCTTTCAGACAGTAAAAAATACCATTGCTGTCATGCCGCTGGATTTACCGAGTACTGTTGGCCCCAGAATTCCATACGACAGGAGGCCAATCAACCTCAGCTCAAAAAAAAAAACCCTGAAAACCTCCGGAGGTTGAGGATGGTTGTCCTAAGGTGTAAATACAAATGTGGCTTGGTAAGCTATGAAATATCTTCAATATTACAGAACAAGTAAAGTTGAATGTGACCAGCTACTACTAGATATGCCATGACCTGGATAAATGAGACCCTTCATAGACCTATCTGCAGCAGTCCTGCCGCTCTTGGCTAGACTAGGTGACCACAAACCTATGTCTTTGCATTATTGGCTATCTCAGTTAGTCTGGCACTGGTGGAGGTTCTGGGATTGGAAATACGGAAACATTCTCTGAAGTGTGTTTGCACCATACATGCTAAGCTCGAAACACACCTCAAAACAGACAAAGAGTCTTAAAACTCAGTGCTGCAAGAACTCAAACATAATCGTGACTTGACAGGGTAGTTTCTTTTACTGTAGGCCAAAGAGTATGTCAGTGTACCGGTAGTCACACAATAGATTCTTCCACTGGACTGTCTTGGTGGTAGCAAGTTTACAAGCCACTGTCACTACAACCATTGTAGGTGGACTAGTGAGTGTTACCTGAAGTATCTAGTAGGTAGTCCCATTCAACTGGACTTGTTCTGATGAAGACATTTTGTAGCTTACCAAGACACTTCTTCTTCAGTTCTAATGAGTGTGAGGAACATACCCAAACATTTGTACTCACACCTCAGGGCAACGATTCTCAACCACGGTTCCACAGAACCCTAAGGTTCCTCCAGAGGTTTCTATGGGTTCCTTGAGCTGTGGGTGACTGGCCTCCCGACAGATGGAATTCTGGGGCCAACACTACTTGACAAACAATCAACATGGGATGTCGTAAGGCAGTATTATCAACCTGTTTTTACCCCAAACGGGTGGAGGGAATAGACGAGTATCAGGGAGGAAGGCACTAGAAGGCCAATCAGTGAATCACTTGGATTCGCTGTCTCCCATCACAATATCCACATTACTATGCGCTGGTACAGCATGTTGGACGGCAGCTGGAATTTCCAGAAGGTCTGGCATCCTCCATGGAGATTCTTTCAAACAAAATACTAATGGATGAAATATTAATAAATCAGTTGGGTTGTTAATTGCTTACACTTTACATGCTAAGATGGATCCATTTCTAGTTCCGAACCCTTTAGATGCCAGAGGGTCTAGCCACTCATTGATCTAAGGCTGGGAGGTAGATTATCTCTCGATAATGCGCCATAATGTGTCTGTAATATGCCTCCAGGGCACGTTTGAATGCTGTGAGCTGGAGGAATAAATAGTGTTTTATTTCATTCAATTCTTTTTTCTCTTTTTTTTTTTTTCCTCTGGAGCGTGCACCCTGCCAAAATGCCAACAGATTGAGTATATTTTAAATAGCCGTGTAACAGGTGCCTTTTTAGTGAGTTCTGCTGAGCAGGAGGTTCATAAAACACTCAGGATAAAGAATACTCATTAATAAGTTTTTTTTTTTTTCACACTCTCACAAATGATACAAATACACAGTTTATGCCAAGAAATATATAGCTTTTCATTGCAAAAAATAATGATTGTCTAATGCATGCGACCGGTTTATCTCCCTTTGGCGTGAGCCGTTTGAGTCAGTACAACTTTGTCAGCAATGCGTAAGAAGCTAGATTATGTATATGGACATGGATTTTACTGCATTGGATGATAAAATTGTGCTGAAACAAACAAAAAGAAACAAAACACTGAAAAGAGCTGGACAATGTAAAACTCAATTTACGGAAAAGTTGGTGGGGAGGGGGGGAGGGGAGGGGAGGGAGGTATACTCAGCCCATGCCTTGTACCAAGAATCTGTTCACTTACCCCATGAAAAAGGAAGAACTTTACTAAGGAGGAACTACGGTTTTTGTAACATTCTTAAATACCGTATATACACAAAAGGAACCATCTTAATATAAAAACTTGTAATCGCGTTGAATGGCCAAACATTCATGGACACCTGACCATCGCACCTCTATGATTATTACAACATCAGGAACATTAATATGGAGTTGCCCCCACAATTTTCTCCCCGCGCAAAT
This sequence comes from Lithobates clamitans, assembly GCA_037952925.1. Taxonomy (NCBI): domain Eukaryota; kingdom Metazoa; phylum Chordata; class Amphibia; order Anura; family Ranidae; genus Lithobates; species Lithobates clamitans. The sequence continues at coordinate 784,858 of JBBGZY010002117.1, forward strand.
TACAACCTCTACTTTGGGAAGGCTTTCCGCATTTTTGGAGCTACTCTGTGGAAAGTTTTACCCAACCAAAATGTAATTTGTGAAATCAGGTACTGATGATGGATGAGTAGACCTGGCTCACCATTGGCGTTCCAATTCATTCCACAGGTGTTCAGTAGGGATGAGATCCGGGCTCTGTTCAGGACACTCAAGTTCCTCCACACCAAACTTGTTAAACCATGTCTTTATGGAGATGTTGGATGAGAAAACCTGGCTCATCCAAATCCATCCCAAAGGTGTTCAGTAGGGATGAGATCAGGGCTATGTGCAGGACACTCGAGTTCCTCCATCCTTCGCACCTATATGAGCTTGTTGGGTATCCCATTCCCAAACCATGGCCATTGATATAGAGTTGCTCCCCTTTGTAGCTGCAACATCCACTCTTCTGGGAAGACTTTCCACAATATTTTGAAGGGTGTCTGTGGGAATGTGTGCCCATTTGTGAGGTCGGGATGTGGGATGAATTGGAACACCAACATGGATGAGAAGCCCTGGCTCACCATCGGTGTTCTAATTCATCCCAGAGGTGTTTAGTAGGGATGAGGTCATGGCTCTGTGCAGGACACTCAAGTTCCTCCACACCAAACTGGTCAAACCATGTCTTTATGGAGATATTGGATGAGAAGGCCTGGCTCATTCCAATTCACCCCAAAGGTGTTCCGTAGGGATGAGATCAGGGCTCTGTGCAGGACACTCGAGTTCCTCCACCCATCACACCCATATGAGCTTGTTGGGTATCCCATTCCAAAACCATGACCCTTTGTAGCTGTAACATCGTCCACTCATCTGGGAAGACTTTCCACAAGATATTGGAGAGTGTCTGTGGGAATTTGTGCCCATTTGTGAGGTCAGGTAGTGATGTTGGATGAGAAGCCCTGGCTCACTATCGGTGTTCCAATTCATCCCAAAAGTGTTCAGTAGGGATGAGGTCAGGGCTCTGTGTGTGTGGGACACCCAAGTTCTTCCACACAAAACTGGTCACACCATGTCCTGAAATCATTCAGGAGAGTCACCTAGAAACCGCTGTTTTACCACCCTCTGAAAAGTGACTTCAGAGGGAGATAGAAACAGCCATCTGTGTGAAAGAGGCCAGTTAAAGAGGCAATTTAAAGTGCACCTGTCAGCCATTTTAAATAAAAAAGTAAAAGCCCAGGCTGAGTAAAGGTATCACTTTGCATCTGCTGTTACACAGTGTGTCCCTCTGAAACTAATTTCACTTTGCTACTAAGGGTTTGGCTTTCCTGACCTCTGTTCTGTGCCTTTTCTCATTGTAAGAAATGTCCAGTCAGTGCAAGAACAAGAAGCCCAAGAAAATTGCATGTGTATGCATGTTTCTGAGCATAAGCTCAATAAAAAACTTGTTTTATCACACATGTAAACATATTAGTGTGCATATTAGTGTGCATGCTAAGCAGGGTGTGCATAGGCACATGTGTACACTTGGCACTGGTATTGGCACCAAATGGCCTATTTAAGCTGGATTGTGACAGATTGTTGAGTGGTCTTCAGCTAGTCCCAGATTTACCTGTGACCTGACTTGCAACATTTGCCTTCCTATGTATAACCTGCTTTGCCTTTAATCTGTCTTTGGATTCCTGTCTACCTGTTGTGACCTCGGTCTGTGCTTGGACTCTGTATCCTGCTTCCTGATTGAGTACATTGTTGGCCAGCTGTGAACTGACCCTGGCTTATATCCTGACCCTGCATCTACTTTATGTTCCTGTACCTCACTGTTATGCTGTGAACTGACCCCAGATTATATCCTGACCCTGCAACCACCTTATGTTCCTCACTGTCCTGCTGTGAACTGACCCTGGCTTGTATCCTGACACTGCCCCTACTTTATGATCCTGTACCTCGCTGCCTGGCGGTGAACTGACCCCAGCTTGTATCCTGACCCTGCCTCTACCTTATGTTCCTGTACCTCACTGTCCTGCTGTGAACTGATACTAGCTTGTATCCTGGCCGTGCCTCTACCTTATGTAACTGTACCTCGCTGCCTGCCGATGAACTGACCCCAGATGGTATGCTGACCCTGCCTCTACCTTATGTTCCTGTACCTCGCTGCCCAGCGGTGTACTGACCCTGGCTTGTATCCTGACCCTACTGCCGCTTACACACGATTGGAAATTCCGCCAGCAAAACTCCAATGAGAGCTTTTTGTCAGAAAATGCGACCGTGTGTATGCTACATCGGTCTTTTGCTGGCGGAATTCCATACAGCAAAAGACTGAGAGCATGTTCTCTATTTTTCGGTCGGGAAAAGTTCATATCCAAAAATGCGATCGTCTGTACAAATTCCGACTTGCAAAATTCCTACGCATGCTCGGAAACAATTCGACGCATGCTCGGAAGCATTGAACTTTATTTTCTCGGCTTGTCGTAGTGTTGTACATCACCGCGTTCTTGACGTTCGAAAGTTCAGAGAACTTTTGTGTGACCGTGTGTATGCAAGGCAAGATTGACTGGAATTTCATCAGAAAAACCATCCAAATTTTTTCCAACGGAAAATCCGCTCGTGTGTACGGGGCATACCTCTACCTTATGTTCCTGTACCTCACTGCCTAGCTGTGAACTGACCCTGCCTCAACCTTCATGTTCCTGTACCTCACTGCCCAGCTGTAAACTGACCCTGGCTTGTATCCTGACTCTACCTTATGTTCCTGTACCTCACTGCCCAGCTGTGAACTGACCCTGGCTTGTATCCTGACTCTACCTAATGTTCCTGTACCTCACTGCCTAGCTGTGAACTGACCCTGGCTTGTATCCTGACCCTGCCTCTGCCTTGTTTTTCTATACCTCGCTGTCCGAGTGTTGATGACTTTTGGCCTGTGTCCTAGCTTTGCTCCTACTTTCTAATCAAGTGTCACCATGTCCTGACCTGTGCTCCTTATCTGATGACCCACAGTCATCTGTGTCCTGCATCCAACAGTTGGTGCTGCCTACTACATCGGTCCTCATTCCACTCTGTGTCTTCACATCCCCTATCACATCTACTTGGGGTGTTGGACAAGAGGAGCAAGCGAAGCCCCCTCTCCAGCTCGATCTCCACCAGGTACATGGCACTCATTTACAATCCCCTTGTCCAGTGGGTTGACGTCAGTGGCCAGTATGGACGCTCTGATTTGGAGAGGTTGACATGGTGCCTCATTATGTAGAGGTATGGTCTCATTGGTGTTCATTTCATGATTGTAATTTCCAGCAGATGGTTATCTGCGTGGTCCTGATGACATCAGTGATGTATTTTACCCACCAAGACATGGGTCCAGGAGGCCTCTCCATTCCTGTAGTAGATTGTAGACCAATTCCCATCCCGTCACTCCATTGACTGAACACACCGCAGCCTCCGTCTCCCTGTTTGCGCTGCAATTTGATGCTGAAATTGAAGTCATTTCTGTGTAATGAGATGTTAGAGGATTATCAGCAGTGTCAGAGCCAGCTGACTTCAAGCTCATTCAGCGAGTGTAATGACTAAGGCTGTAAGCACTGGTAAATCCACCATTAACTAGATCAAGGAAATCAATCTCTGTTTAATGATAGTGCCCCTTGGCAGTCACATATGTCTCTTCGATCTGCCTCTGGATTGTACGTTCTTTTTGTTTTTTGTATTTGGTCTCATTGAGAGGAAGATTTAACTTTGAGATGATGAGGTCGGTGCGAGCACAGCGCCATTTTCACAATAAATTCCAAACACATTTTGCCTTTTAATTGTACCGGTGTTCACTTGAAGGTCTGCTTCATCCCATGGACTTGTCTCCACCACCCCAGACTCTTCTTCATGTAATAATGAAATGAGAGGCTGAATTTGGACTGAGCTCATGGAACCACCACCACTGGTTAGTATGGATGGAGTCAAAGAAAGATTTTGTCACAAAAAAAAAAACTGATGTCAGATATAACATGTGTATGGGTGAAAGCCTAGCCATTCTTGCTAGAAAATTCCTTTTAACATTATGTATATATATTTTTTAGCAGAAACCCTAAGGAATAAAATGGCGATCAATGCAATTTTTTATGTCACACGGTATTTCCGCAGCGGTTTTGCAAATGCAATTTTTTTTGGAAATAAATATGCTTTAATGAATTAAACAAAAACAAAACCACAATATATACCCCATTTTTTGTATAATGTGAAAGATGATGTCACACCGAGTAAATAGATACCTAACATATCACACTTTTTTTTTTTTTTTTTATTATCTATTTTACTATTTATTTTTACACTGTCCGTTTAATTTTTTTTTTTATCACTGTTATTCCTATTACAAGAAATGTAAACATCCCTTGTAATAAAAATAAGGGATGACAGGTCCTCTTTATGGAGATCTCATGTAATAGAAATAAGAGATGACAGGTCCTCTTTATGGAGAGATCTCATGTAATAGAAATAAGAGATGACAGGTCCTCTTTATGGAGAGATCTCATGTAATAGAAATAAGAGATGACAGGTCCTCTTTATGGGGAGATCTCATGTAATAGAAATAAGAGATGACAGGTCCTCTTTATGGAGAGATCTCATGTAATAGAAATAAGAGATGACAGGTCCTCTTTATGGAGATCTCATGTAATAGAAATAAGAGATGGCAGGTCCTCTTTATGGAGATCTCATGTAATAGAAATAAGAGATGACAGGTCCTCTTTATGGGGAGATCTCATGTAATAGAAATAAGGATGACAGGTCCTCTTTATGGAGAGATCTCATGTAATAGAAATAAGAGATGACAGGTCCTCTTTATGGAGATCTCATGTAATAGAAATAAGAGATGACAGGTCCTCTTTATGGAGATCTCATGTAATACAAATAAGGGATGACAGGTCCTCCTTATGGAGAGATCTGGGGTCAAAAAGATCCCAAATCTCTTCTTTACTTTTAAAAGCAAAAGATGAAAAAAAAATGTGATCTATCATTTTAATTATATTTCTCCTTCCAGCCTGGACCGGAAGGGACATCATGACGTCGCTCCGGTCCTCCAAGGCCATACCATCGATCAAAGAGTGATCGCCTATAGGCACAGACGGCTGCACTAATAAGTAATGGTAAGCCCAAAAAGCACCAAGAGGGGGAGGAGGTGGGGAACATAACCTCCCGCCGCTTTGAAAACTGGGCGCTCGGGCCGGATCAATGAAAAAGCCAACCATCTGCTAAAAAAAAACGGTACCGGGGTTATAGCTGATATTCCCAATAAACCACTGGCAGACTGCAATCTATATATATGTATTGCAGTCGGCAAGTGGTTAATCCTTATTAGAATTTGATCCACAATTGCATGATATAAATGTACAGAGTGCAGGATGTTGAGCCTAGTGGACCAACACGTTTCACATAAATCCAGTGCTTCTTCAGGATCCACAAGCTTTATATGAAAAAATGAGTACAATGTCTAAAAACACCAAGTATGCATCAACCAGCCCGTGTAACGTGATTTATCTCAGTATTATATCAATGAGTTATAGATGTCTCTTAAGTGGTAAGACAGGGTAGTCACATCTGATCCATTCTCGAGTATTCCATAAGGTCAAAGATGGACAGAAAAAGCCCACAGGTGAAGTCATTCTATCAGATGTACAATGCCCATCCACACTTTAAAAGTGAATTGAACCCCAGAGTATAATAATCCACTTTTTCATGGAATACTGATACACCTTCACCAGCCAGTTAACACGCTAGGAATGGCGGATGTGTCAAAGCTTGATGACCCCTTTCAATGTCTTTGAATAAAGCATCCTTCACTACAGTCTATGGACCTCTCTTCCTTCTCCCAGTTGAAGGAGCAGACTCTCTGCGGTCGTGAGACCCCAAACAGCAAGCCCATAGATCACATGTATCAAACACAAGCAGGTGGAACCTGACCTTACAGGCCATTTCATGTGGCCCTCACACCTCTCCTGCAAGTGGTAGGGCAGGACAGAACTCCTCCACCAGATTTTGCACTTCTACATGTAGTCGTGGAAAGGCTCGTCTCCGCAGACCCCTCCTCAGCAGTCTGCAGCAGAGAGGAGGACAGAACTCCTCCTACAAGTCCAGCACCTCTCTGTGCAGCTGCAGCACCCCCTCGGCTCTGCCTCCCCTGGTGTCAGTATTTAGCAGACTCCAGCAGTTGACTCCAGCCTTCCTTAGATTCTCCTCCAGACCCTGCACTTTCTGCTTCCTGGCTCTACCACCAGCTTCTTCCCGTCAGCAGCACAAGGTAAGGGGGGTGCACTGTGATGTAAAAGTGGGTGGGGGACTCTTGACTCCTGATGGTGGAGGGGGGAACTTGACATCTTATGTAAAGGGGGTGGGGCTCTGGACAACTAGTGTTACAGATACAATGGCCTTTTGAGGGCAAGCATACTACTGATGAAGCCTGCAATGAAATTTAGTTTGATACCCCTGATCCTCAACAGCAAGGGAAGAGAGCTGCTTACCATCAATGCCAATATGTCAGAGATGCCGACTGCAGGCATCCAGCAGCAGGGATGACCAGATCCATGTAGCTCCACATAGGAGAATGAAACCAGACGGTGAGTGCTTTAAGATTTATTTACTGTGAATCAAAATCCGTCCAAACACCAGCAAACAGAATACACAGCAAACATGAAGATATAAGTGAACCTTAAAAAAGAGTGACAAAATACCTAATTAGCAACCTAACTAACCAAGTGACAGCAAACCTAACTATAATACAATATATGCAAACAAAAGGGAAGCACGGATTAAACATGGTAAAACTGGCGGTACGAGGAACAGTCAGGAAGGGGAAACCAAGACTGGGATCAGGAGCAAGGGATGTCTATATGAGGTAGCAGGGTACTGCATACAGGGACAGGGCAGAGGAGGAGCAGGATCAGAACCTAGGCCAAGGATAAATTAGCAAGCATTAATCTGGTTACCTTGCAAAACACTGAAGCAAGAGGGAATAGTAGAAGAGGGACTAAATACCGTCCCAGCAGCCAGCATCAGGTGAAGACTGATTACTGGAATCAGCTGGCTGCTGGGAGTGTATTTAGTCCCTCCTCTACTTGTCCCTCTTGCTTCAGTGTTTTACATGCTAGCCAGATTAATACTTGCTGATTTATCCTTGGTCCAGGTCCTGATCCTGCTCCTCCCAGCTGGCTGCTGGGAGACACCGAAACTACAACCTTTTACTCTGGGAACTACAGTGCCACCAGCAGGTGATCCATATTCTGGCACACATAGGTGTATTGAAAGAAAGCCGAAAGGCTACACTGCCGGGTTCCCTTAATGCAATGGAGGCGGTATGTACCCGACAGCTGATGGAAGCATCAGCTGCAGTGCCGACATCGCTGGACTCCAGGACAGGTAAGTGTCCGATTATTAAAAGTCAGCAGCTGCAGTATGTGCAGCTGCTGGCTTTAAATTTTTTCAGCGGTCGGCGGACCTCCGATTTAAAGCTGAATTCCAGGAATTCAGATCCTTTGTATTATATGTACTCATTCACAAAATGCAAAGGCTTCTGTGAATGGGCAGTGGAGGGTGTGGCTGCTCTGTGTGCTTCGCTCCTCCCGCAGCCTGAAGTGTATCCTCGGCAGAGCCATAAACTTGTCAGATATAAATGATAGAGAGTGTCATGCACCTTGTTGGACCTAACTCATAGTGTGTTATTAAAACATTTCCCGTTCCCTATAACATCGCAAATCTTCACACTTTGAGTTCAGTTCCACTTTAAAGTAAAACTAAACTCTCTCAATTGAGATAAGTTATTTGCAATTCTTATGATGTCATCATCAATAATGAAATAGGAATGGATATTATATATTTGAGTCGTTTCCTGGTTTCTGGCCTAGGCCAAAATGATGTCATACATCTCATGAATCTTCATGAGAGGAGGGGCTTTCTCAGCTAAGCACACCCTCCTGCATGCATGCCTGAGCTAAGGGCAGATGGAACCCAGGAAGTAAACGTTACATGAATCATCTGCCCTTGTTCGAAATGGTTGTGGCTAGAAATGCTGGGGGTGGGGGGGGTGGGGGTTTAGAAGTGATTTCTCAGCAAAATAAAGCAAGGAGATGTGGATGGATGAATGGATGGATGAAAGGATGGATGGATGGATGGATGGATGGATGGGATAGTGGGAGGATGGATGAGGGAATGGAAGGATGGAGACATGGCTGAATGGAATAATGAAAGGATGAATGGATGGATGGATGAGTGAAAGGATGGATGGATATATGGAGACATGGGTGGATGGGAGAGTGGAAAGATGGATGGATGGGGGAGTGGAAAGATGGATAGATGGATGGATGAATGGAGACATGGATGGGGGAGTGTATGGCTGGGTGGATGGCTAGAGACATGCATGGATGGATGGGGGGGGGTTGAATGGATGGAGGGATGGAGGGATATATGGAGACCTGGGTGGCTGGGGGAGTGGAAAGATGGATGGATGGATAGATGGAGAGTGGAAGGATGAATGGGGGAGTGAATGGATAGAAGGATGGAGACATGGGTGGATGGATGGATGGATGGAGACATGGATGGATGGATGGATCCAGACATGGATGGATGGAGACATGGATGGATGGATGGATGGATGGATGGATGGATGGAGACATGGATGGATGGATGGAGACATGGATGGATGGAGACATTGATGGATGGATGGATGAATGGATGGATGGATGGATGGATGGATGAATGGATGGATGGATGGATGGATGGAGACATGGATGAATGGATGGATGGATGGAGACATGGATGGAGACATGGATGGATGGATGGATGGAGACATGGATGGATGGATGGAGACATGGATGGAGACATGGATGAATGGAGACATGGATGGAGACATGGATGGATGGATGGATGGATGGAGACATAGATGAATGGATGGAGACATAGATGGATGGAGACATGGTTGGATGGATGGAGACATGGATGGATGGATGGAGACATGGATGGATGGATGGATGGACGGATGGAGACATGGTTGGATTGATGGAGACATGGATGGATGGATGGATGGATGGATGGATGGATGGATGGATGGAGACATGGATGGATGGATGGATGGATGGATGGAGACATGGATGGACAGATAGATGGAGACATGGATGGATGGAGACATGGATGGATGGAGACATGGATGTATGGATAGATGGAGACATGGATGGATGGATGGATGGAGAAATGCATGGATGGATGGAGACATGGATGGATGGAGACATGGATGGATGGATAGATGGAGACATGGATGGATGGATGGATGGATGGAGAAATCGATGGATGGATGGAGACATGGATGGATGGATGGGAGAGTTTGCTTTGAATTTAAAAAATGAATGTAATGTCGTGTTCAGTTTGTGGTGCTCAGATACAGTTTAGTTCCCCTTTAACGTTGCGGATATCAGAAATAATATATTTTTTCTCGTAGGGGATTGGTTGTTTTTTTTTGGTATGTGGCAGTATTCAGTGTATTCAGTACTTAGCGGAGTTTCTTAATGCCAGATCCATCAGACTGGACTGACACTCCAACTATTTCCATTGCCATCAATATCGGCTCTCTGCAATGCCGGAGACACCATTCCATGCGAGGAACGTCTCCACTTCCCCAAGGCTGTTCCCGCAGAATCTCCCATTTAATCTTCTTTATCACCCCGGTGACAACGTGAAGAGCGCTCCAAAGTGCGATGGGCCTTGTGTCAGCTTGGCTGCAGTGGCCATGGCCGGCATGGTCTGCCTATCAATAACGATGGCTGACACTTCTACCCCGGCACCAGACGCAATCCGCGGGAATGCTGGAGAGCCCCGCATGTGACAACCCACCGAGCATTCTAAGTAGGAAAACACGAGCCACATGAATGTAGATTCTTGGCTTGACAAAGCCAAAGCCCGGTTGCTGTTCCCTCTCTCCGGCCTCGCGGAGTTTGGCGTCTCTGCGATGATGAATGAGTGTTGCCAGGGTATCTGTGTGTAGCGGTGATACATTGCGATGGCACCAGATGGTACAGTACAACGTCTATGATATGAATTTTGCCAGCAGGATTTATCAATGCCGACATTTCCTCTGTGTATTTGCATTTTGATTCAGCTGGAGCCGGATTGCAGTATTTCAAGGATGGGATTTTGTATCCATCGCCGGGTGACATGAACACTTTGTTTCCCCGTGGTTTTATCTACAGCTGGCTTAGATTTTCTATCTCCCGGATAGCCAGACTTGTAAAATCTCCTGGAACAGAGGTGGACGTAGAATCGCGGTTGCTTAATCACGATGATAGGAAAAGTACAAGATTAGCGGGCTTATAAAATCCGCGTCCGAACACCGGGGCTTATCCTCTGCGGGCAGCGCGCTAAGTTTCACCGGAGGTAGAACATCCGATTAATTGAAAACGCTGGATTGTTGTGCGGTGCCGGGAGATCGCTGACGGAGCAAAACAAATGTCAATTTTAGGCACATTTGATATATATATATTTTATATTTTTTATGGCTCTTCTTAATTTAGGGTGCGTTCAAATGTCTGTAGCTCCCTGCATATGAGGGTTATTGCTGGTACACCCCAGAAAAAGCCTAAAAATCCATCCTTTTCTTTAAAGTGAGTCTGTACTGAAAATAAACGCTCAACTGAGCACCAACCAAACCCCTCTGAGATACCCTCATATTCTCTACAGCAGTGATGGAGAACCTTGGCACCCCAGATGTTTTGGAACTACATTTCCCATGATGCTCATGCATTCTGCGATGTAGTTGAGCATCATGGGAAATGTAGTTCTAAAACATCTGGGGTGCCAAGGTTCTCCATCACTGCTCTACAGCCTTTATAGCGGCCTTTCTTGACCTTTTTACCCCAAAGGAACCCTTGAAATAATTTTCAGGTCTCAGGGAATCCCTGATAAAACCAATACATTGGGGGGTCAGCAGGAAAAAATGCCCCCTACATTGTTGGCCGATGGAAAGGATGTCCCCCTTATAGTGGTGGTCAAAATGCCACCATTCCAGACAGCCAAAAAGACCATTGGCATCATACAGCTGGTTCTGACATTTGGCATTGGCTCTGGAACTTTGCAGACACCAATTACATGTATGGAATTTTTTCAGCCACAGCACAAGGAACGATGAAAAGTGAGGTCCCTGGCGCTACCAAGTGAATAAAACAAAAAAGTGATAAATGAAACTGCTGCTAGACCTACCTGTATAGTGTACACAATAAATAACAGTGACGTGCTAAACAAATAGTGTAAAATAATCTAAAGTCCAAAAAGTTCTTCCAAGTGTCGGTAAGACATCCCTTCCAATTATATTTTCAATGTTCCTGTGACTTCACACAATTGCTTTGTGCTCACAGAACTCTCACCTCTATATAGTGTTGAATCAGCCTTATAGGTATCTATGGTGGCGGACTTCCACTTCCACACTCCCGATTACCAGGTCGCTCCAAGTTCCGGGTGTCATGTCAGAGGAAAATAAATGCCTCCCATAGTGTAAAAACGTTTAAACAACTAAAGATTTATTAAAAAGCCAAATGGAATCTTACATAGAAAATTTTTTAAAAGCGCATGTAAAGTGCAACAACGGCATTCCAGACGCCTCTTACGTCACTTCCAGTCGTTCCAGGCACGCACTACGCGTTACGTCACGGCACGTGACTTCATCAGGGGGCATTGTTTGTTTGCAAGAAAACATAATTGGAAGGACTGTCTTACCGACACCTGTAAGAATTTTTTGGACTTTAGATTATTTTGCACTATTTGTTTGTGACATTTAGCTCGTCACTGTTATTTAATATTTGTATCTTGTTTATTACTATCGATGTTTATGATTTAGAAGTTGCGCTGATCACTTTATATCTACAGCACAAGGAACCCCTAACAACCTCTAGGGAAAGGGATATGCAATTAGCGGACCTCCAGCTGTTGCAGAACTACAAGTCCCATGAGGCATAGCAAAACTCTGACAGGCACAAGCATGACACCCAGAGGCAGAGGCATGATGGGACTTGTAGTTTTGTAACAGCTGGAGGTCCGCTAATTGCAGATCCCTGCTCTAGGGGAACCCAAGGGTTCTATGAAACCCTGGTAGAGAATATCTGCTCTATAGGGTCCCTGAAATCAGTTGCTTTGCTATGCCACTGGCTTTATCCTAACACCTTGGTGCTTGGCTCTACCTCTACATATCTCCTGTGCCTTTCTATAGATCAGAGAGGCTATGTGTTTAATTCATTTGGGATCAGCAGGAAAAATTACCCCTACATTGCTGGCCAATGGGAAGGATGGCCCCCTTATAGTGTGTGTCAAAATGCCACCTTTACAGACAGTCAATAAGATCATTGGTGTCATGCAGCTGGGTCTTGCCATTTGGTATTGGCTCTGGAACTTTGCAGACACCATCAAACGTAAATTGTATTCAGCCACAGCTCAAGGAACCTCTAACAACCTCTGGAGAAACACAAGGCTTCCATGGTTCCATGTTTGAGAATATCTGCTCTGCAGGGTCCCTAAAACCGGTTGCTTTGCTATACCACTAACTCTATCCTAAGAACTTGGTGCTTGGCTCTACCTCTACATATCTCCTGTACCTTTCTATAAATCACAGAGGCTATGTGTTCAATTCATTGGGGGGTCAGCAGAAAATACACCCCTACATTGCTGGCCAATGGGAAGGATGTCCCCCTTTATAGTGGTGGTCAGAATGCCACCTTTACAGACAAAAGGATCCTTGGAGTCATGCAGCTGGTTCTGTCATTTGGCTTTGTCCCTGGAACCTTGAAGACACCATCAGACCAGCAACAAAAATGACAGATGACAGGTGTCCCTCAAGGCTCTACCAAGTCCTCTTGCCTTACAAATGGCTAGGAGAGCTGATAAGGACAGAGCTTCTCCCAGCTCTAAGCATCTAGTAGGGAAAGGAAGTCCTAAAATTTGAACATCACAGCGAAACCGTGCAAGGAGGTGTATGACAGCCTCAGCGTGGGCTCCAATGAGGCCACGCCCCCCAACGCATTTCACTCCAGCCCTGAGACTTAATCATCATTAGGTTCTGGGGGGCGGATAAAACGTGTTGGAGGTGTGGCCTGCTTGGAGTCCGGAGGCTGTCATACACCTCCTTACAGGATTTTGATGTGATGTGCGACTTTTAGGACTTCCTTTCCCTACCATCAAACGTCATTCAGCCACAGCTCAAGGAACCCCTAGCAACCTCTGGAAGAACCCACAAGTTCTATGGAACCCTGGTTGAGAATAGCTGCTCTATAGGGTCCCTAAAATCAGGGTGCTTTGCTATATCGCTGACTTTATCCCAAGAACTTGGTACTCAGCTCTATCCCTACATGCCTCCTGCATATCTCTATACATCAGAGGGGCTATCTGTTCCATTTCAAATGCCACTTTATGCATTGACATACCTCCTTAGACCCAGTCTGTCTGGATAGTACGGTTACCTGCTGACTTGGCACCATCCACAGGCAGCTTCACTCTTCAATAAGACACAGAAGTTGAATCCAATGCAATTTCACTTCATCTAACTGCAGTACAGAGGATGTGTTTACAGCCTTTAGAAACGCATGAAGACAATGACTCTCCTTGGACCTATCTCTGTGAATAATTAAAACACTGACTGAGGGAACATGGAAGAAATAGGGAGGGTCTGGGAAAGACTAAACTAACTAGCACTAAACAGGAGGGGGGCAGAAGAAAATAACAAGATCACATTCATAAACAAGTTGTAGTGGCCAGAAACTGCCACAAGATGTCAGCATACTACAGAAAAACTGACTACACAATGCATTTCAATACAACACAATAATTACATGAAACTGGGGCAGGATACTATCTAATAACCAATAGCAAAGTGGCGTAGGAAAGGGTGGAGCCAAAAATCAATGTAAATGCTTTGTTTGTATAGTAAACAATCTCAGCGCTGCAGGGGTTAAGGTAGCAAATGAAATGCGCCGGCATTTGACCAGATTTGCCTCAAAAGCACTCCACTAAAAAAAAATGTGTTTTAAGGCGTGTCGCTGCAGTGTGGGCGTGGTGTCAGTTACTGTACATGCGGGTAGGGGTGCCAGGCTAAGGAATGGCACTACCATGGACTGCACAGAGGGCATGGAATAGTCAGTATATATGTGTATCCTCTATACAAAGAACCAGGCAGGGTGAGGCTCCTCCTCCAATCTTCTCACCATCATACACGACTTTGTATCCATTGTCTGCAGGGAGGAAATCCTCTTCATACAAAGTATCAGTTATAATGGAGGAAGAAAATGAAGGAGAGAAGCCGAACGATTCCGTTGTATGGAATGAAATAAATAGCAAAGATCAGTTCTCTGTAATCAGGAGCGCCATTCCTCAGCCCCGGATACCGCCATTCGCCGGCGCTCAATCTCAATAAAATGATCGGCTTATTAATTTGCTCCAACGGAATCAGAACAGAATATTGATCGATTACTCCTCTGACCCAAATTATTCATCTGGACGAAGGAAGACGATTAATAATACAAAGCCGCCTTCCATAAAATCCCAATGTACTGGGAGTCTGTGTCCCGGAGGAATGCTGGAGAATACACACACATATATATACTGTATACTGGACATATATATATATATATATATATATATATATATATATATATATATATATATATATATTTACTGTATACACACACATATATATACTGTATACACACACACACATATATATATACTGTATACACACACACATATTATATATGTATATACTGTATACACAAACATATATATGTATATATATATACTGTATACACACGCACACATATATACTGTATACTTGACATATATATATATATATATATATATATATATATATATATATATATATATATATATATATATACAGTATATACTCGCACATATACAAATAAATCATCCTGGGTACAATCATTCACGTGTTCTTCAGACAAGTTTTTATCTCGCTGTTCCTTTTCCTGTCTTCATGTTGCCTGTCCTATCAGCATGTTCCTTGTCAGCACATGTATGCAGCACACCTGATTGGTTCTCAGGACTGCCCCTCCCTCCGGGATCGCGGGATCAACTTGTTACAGCAAAAATACATTGTGTATGAATTCTATTGTACAATGAATACATATCTACATTGATTGATTGTATACAGAGGATTGTATGTGGAATGATATGCCAAAGCAGGACAATGGAGGACAATGCAGGACAATGCAGGACAATGCAGGACAATGTAGGATAATGGAGGACAATGTGGTACAATGCAGGACAATGGAGGACAATGCAAGACAATGGAGGACAATGGAGGACAATGTGGTACAATGCAGGACAATGGAGGACAATGCAAGACAATAGAGGACAATGCAGGACAATGGAGGACAATGCAGGACAATAGAGGACAATGCAGGACAATGGAGGACAATGGAGGACAATGCAAGACAATGGAGGACAATGGAGGACAATGTGGTACAATGCAGGACAATGGAGGACAATGGAGGACAATGTGGTACAATGCAGGACAATGCTAGTTGTTATTTTCAGGCCCCAAAACAATGGTGCAAACATCCAATGACACAGAGACTGCAAAAACAGTGCAGAGTTCAAAAACCTGTAGCAACCAATGGGTGAGAGGTAATGATGTGCAGTAACCTATAGCAACCAATGGGTGAGAGGTAATGATGTGCAGTAACCTGGAGGGAGGGGGGCAAGAAAATGTTTGCTCAGGGTCCAATCAATATAAGAAACAGCCCTGGTTGAAGGAATGGCGCCAATCTTTGGTACTCAAAAATCTCCATAGGCAACACTTGAATTTTTTTTACAGGTTACATGTTTAGAGTTACAGAGGAGGTCTTGGTATAGAATTATTGCTCTCGCTCTAATGTTCACGGCGATTCCTCACATGTGTGGTTTGAATGCCATTTACGTATGCGGGCGTGACGTAAGTATGCGTTTGCTTCTGCACGCGAGCATGTCGGGACGGGGAAAGCCTGTGATTAAAAAAACCCAAAAAAAACAGGACGATCTCGGCTTTCCAACTGCCAGGCCGGGCGTGACATCATAACGTCATAGAGATGACCGGGGACCATCTGCGCCAGTGGATTGCTTCTCCAGCTCATGGATCACATGGTCGAGCCGGTAGAAGCACCGGAGGGCCACCTGCCACCTGTAAGAACGATCAAGCAGCTGAACTTCCGCTATGATTGTTCTTACGGTGAAGAGAACGACACCGGGTTGATGCCTGTAGGTGAGGCATCTGCCCGGTAAAACCACTAAAACGGGAGGATGTCCATGTACGCCCTCCGGGTGGGAAGTGTCAGATTATGACCCCTTTTCCCTTCTCCAATGGCCTAGGAGTCCTAGGGTTGCCACCTGATCCCTTTAAAACTGAACACATAATAAGTACTCGGGTTCTGTGGCCGATTAAGGTGGTAATTAAACTCACTTGGTGCCTTATCTGCATTAAATAAGCCTCAGAACCCGTGTAATTCATATGTGTTGGGGTGTAAAGGGCCTAGGGCTCCAGAGCGCCCCTTGTCATCGTTTTTTCTGTACCGTTCTTAAAGACGTTTTTTATTTTCAATGATGTCCGCTCTGATGATGATCCCTCCATGAATCTGTAACATACAATCCATCATTTATTAATCGGATGGTCTGGAGGGCTTGGACGGGTAACACGGGAACTCTGTAGGATCTCTGGGATGTTCAGGTTCATGGTCTATGTAAGATCTGGACTGAGCTCATTGCTGAAATTTCTAATAAAGAAAAACACAACCAAGGCCTCAGAGATGTATTACCATTCCAACAGACGCTGCGGAGAGTGAAGGGTTAACCTCCTCCCTGCCATGGCGGGTGATACCGAGACACCAGGCCAAGCAATCGTTGTGCAGAGCGATCTGGCCTACTCTCCGTACAGTGTCGATCCTATTGTGCTCGGTGCCAGGCACGCTGGAGCCAAAGCCTTTCCCTGGAGTCAGCGCTATTTCTGCCGCTGCTCTCTTTTTTTACAATTAGATAATACACAGCCGTTAGAAAATAGTAACAGTATGTTAATGAGGTTAATGTGACACAGCGGTCCATGAGAGGCTTCTGCACCTGCCTTGGAGATGAGAGCAGATGTGAGAATCACCTTCCTGAACGGTGTGTGAAATGATGGCGGCGGCCATGTTTCCTCAGTCTTTGTATTGGAAATAATCCTGCATTGATAAAGGAATGGGTGGAGAGCAGCACCAAGGATTGATAGCACATGTTATAAATGTATCTAAAAGGAAGGCATTGTGTAGATTGGGTAACACAAAGGTTTCATAGGTAGCAGCACTAGGGTCATCAGCTTGGATCACAACTACAACACTACTACCTACATGCAAAAAAGGTCATTGACTTTAATCCTAACCACGACACTACTACCTACATGCACTAGGGTGATCAGCTTGAATCCCAACTTCGACACTTACATGCACAAGGGTCATTGGCTTGAATCCCGACCATAATATTTCTACCTACATTCACTAAGGTTATCAGCTTGAATCCCAACCATGACACTGCCTACATGCACTAGGGTCATCGGCTTGAATAACAATCATTACACTGCCTACATGCACTAGGGTCATCAGCTTGAATCACAACCACAAAACTACTACTTACGTGCACTAAGGTCATTAGCTTGAATCCCAACTTCGCCACTGTCTATATGCACAAGGGCCATTGGCTTGAATCCCAACCATGATATTTCTACCTACATTCACTAAGGTCATCAACTTGAATTCCAACTATGACACAGTCTACATGCACTAGGGTCATCAGCTTGAATCACAACCATAACACTGCCTACATGCACTAGGGTCATTGGCTTGATGGAAAAGCTTCCATCCCACCCATCAACCAGTCCACCCTGTGTGGCCTGTACATCATCATTACAGATTATGGTGGACCAATGGTTGGAACTACCTTTACAACATTATTGCATACAATGGTGGACCAGTGGTTGGAACTGTCTCCACATCATCATTGCATACAATGGTGGACCAGTGGTTGGAACTGCCTCTACATCATCATTGCATACAATGGTGGACCAGTGGTTGGAACTGCCCCTACATCATCATTACAAACAATGGAGGACCAGTGGTTGGAACTGCCTCTACATCATCATTACATACAATGGAGGACCAGTGGTTGGAACTGTCTCCACAACATCATTGCATACAATGGTGGACCAGTGGTTGGAACTGCCTCTACATCATCATTGCATACAATAGTGGACCAGTGGTTGGAACTGCCTCTACATCATCATTGCATACAATAGTGGACCAGTGGTTGGAACTGCCTCTACATCATCATTACATACAATGGAGGACCAGTGGTTGGAACCGCCTCTACATCATCATTGCGTACAATGGTGGACCAGTGGTTGGAACTGCCTCTACATCCTCATTACCTACAATGGTGGACCGGTGGTTGGAACCGCCTCTACCTCATCATTACATACAATGGAGGATCAGTTGTAATGGAACTGCCTCTACATCATCATTACATACAATGGAGGACCAGTGGTTGGAACCGCCTCTACATCATCATTACATACAATGGTGGACCGGTGGTTGGAACCGCCTCTACCTCATCATTACATATAATGGAGGATCAGTTGTAATGGAACTGCCTCTACATCATTATTAGATACAATGGAGGACCAGTAGTTGTAACCGCTTCTACATCCTCATTACCTACATTGGAGGACCGGTGGTTGGATATGAGGATGTCAATGTCCTCCCACTTACTGGAGTGTTGGAGAATGGGGAAGAGCACCGGTTGTCGGGGCAGCAGTGATTCCTACTCATTCCTCCACCTCTAGATACAAGGAGTACTTTTCTCTTAATATGAGGAGGGACACAATACAAGAGGACCTAATTGTTTCCTCCGGAGTTCTGCTTTAAGATTTGAAAATAATGAAAATGGAATTTATCAGAATTGCATAGACAATCTACAACTTTCAACTTGTTTTAACAATGGATGCTCCAGGACTTTCATGTTTAACCTTCAGGACTTGGTGAGCCAGAAGAGCTTTGTGCATATCAGATGTCTTGACACTTCAATAGCTGCCCGTCTCTTCAGTGCCGAGGACTCATTAAAGTGGATGGAATCTTTATCTGATTTACATTTAGTTTAGTGTATCATACACAGCTGCCATTTCTAATAAAATACTTGTTTTCACCCTTTCTCATCTTTTGTTGCATTGCAGCGCTGGTGCTACTGATTTCCTGCAGCCTCTTTACAGACACTTCATGCCTGCATGCACTTCAGCATTGGCCACATGGCATTTCTCAGGGTGAGATTCCTGATGGGGACATGTGTGTGCAATGTGTGTTGAAATGGCCACTTGTAATTACTGCAACGCATGAGCACAACTAGGAGCCAAGGACAGAGTGTGGTCACCCCGTAACAGGAAGTGCTTTAACAACGACCTTCAGGGAAGGATCACCAGGGATTGTTTTAATGAAAGTTTCAGATTTAAAAATATTAAAAAGTAATGAAGCAAGGATAACAGCGATGCAAAGATGAGCCCCAGAGCTTTCACCTTCTAGTCAACAAGTGGGTATCGTTTCCCTCCACTCAGATCTCAGATTACACTCAGCTCTTTTCTGTGCAGTGACTGACATCAGATCTCCACCCCCTGCCTTCTAAGGCCCCTTTCACACTGCTGCGACTTGAAAGTCGCACATTTATTTAGCAATTTTGGTGTGATTTCAGGCAATGCCTGTGTAAAGCTATGAGTAAGCACTTGGACAAGTGTGAAACGCGTTAGCCTATGATCTGTACATTCTGTCTATGATGTCCTGTATCTGATGTGTTCCTGATTTTAAAATAAAGAAACTTGGATTATTACTTCCTGGAGTGCGGCTGTCCAGATCTTCTCGTTTGCATAATGCCTGTGTAAACTTGAGGTCTGTGGACCTCAACTCGCATGAAAGTCGGACCAAGGTAGTACAGGGACTACTTTGAAGTTGGCACGACTTAAAGTCGCACATATATGAATGGTTATCATTGGAAATCATGGGGAACGACTTGTTATACGACTTTGCAGTCCCAAGTCACAGGACAAGTCGCACAAGTGTGAAAGGGGCCTAATAAACAGAAATTCCTTGTTTAATCTCTGTGTATCACCGGAGGCAAGTCACATTAGTGAATACCTTTTAAGGGTTTACAACCATTTTTAATCTATTCCTAACTAGTGGGTTAACCCTGGTGGGTTCC
The DNA here is from genome assembly GCA_037952925.1 of Lithobates clamitans. Classification (NCBI taxonomy): domain Eukaryota; kingdom Metazoa; phylum Chordata; class Amphibia; order Anura; family Ranidae; genus Lithobates; species Lithobates clamitans. Next base: position 805,066 of record JBBGZY010002117.1, read on the forward strand.
AGAAAAGAAAGAAGCAGCTCTTTTTAGTGTTCTGCCAGCAGTCAGACTTTTCACCCAGCAGCAGGCTCTCATAGCAGAGAGAGTAAAAAAAGAGAGATCCTTAAGAATAAGTCATCTCAGATATAAAAAGACCTGTGAACAGCTGAGACTAATGATGATTACTGTCTAGTAGGCAAGATGTGGACCTAGGAATGGAGGCTTTATGACACCTGTGACAGACTCACCCGGGACAGAGGCTTTTGGAAGGGGCTAAATGTTAGCCTCTTGCCTCCTGACTATGGGCCCTGGTTTTTAAGGGAACACTACTCTTTGTGAGGTGTATGCCTGGGGGGACCCTTGGAGTAATGTTACTTTGGATTCAAGTCCATGTCTCCCCAAGACACACAGACTCTGGGATCCATGTTAAGGGCCTATATGCCACATATCCAGCAAGGACTGCTTCACACTGTGGGACTCATAGCAGATGCTGATGTCATCAGCAAGCCACCTGTCTGGGGTTGTCTGCTATAATGTGTTTATTGCAAGTAGGTCTAGTGGGCCTCCTAAGGGTCTTTCACCCATTGTTATTTGTGCTAATTAACTCAGCTATTGTCTGAAGGTGTTCTGTGTTTATACTTATGATAATGTGTATTGTACCTTCTGAGCTTGGACCCGGCAAGTCTGATCGGCAATGAGAAATCTGAGTCATCCAGGTGGTTAACTGAGGATCCTCTGTGATGGGATTAGCCACGAGTCAGCTTTACCTTGTTAGCTAAACCATTGTGTGAGGTTTTGGGTAAATATTTGGGTCATTGTGTATGTGGTGGGTGACCTCCTTCTCAAGTGTATAAAAAGTGTTCTTGTTCAAATAAACAGTTCCAGCTTTGCAGCCAAACGAGTCCTGCCTAGTTCTTGGTTGTAATATGCAGCTATAATATCTAACATCTATATTCAGACTGGAGGAAGTGGTATATGGCGGAAACATTCAAGCGGAGTGTGGGACATTCCATTACAACACTAAAAGCTCTACCAAGTCTCTAGGCTCCAGGACCCAGAGAGAACTTGATCTGAGAAAACAATAATGTAGGTGAGAAACCCAGGTAACTCATATAAAACATCCACAGTTCTGCCAGCCAGTGCCTCATAGTATGTAGTGTATGTGTCCATATGACTACAGTGGGGCACTAGGGTCATTAGATTGTAAGCTCTGTAGGGAGTTGAAACTATTGTGACCTGTGAACAGCTGAGACTAATAATGAGGTCTGGCCTAAAAGTAATATATGGAACTAGGAATGGAGAATTTATCCCACCCAAAGCTCTACAAAGCCCCTGGGCTTTAGGACCAAGAACAGAACTTTTCGAGATTGGAAGAATGGAGACTTTATCCCACCCAAAGCCCTATGAACCATCTGGGCTTTATGACCCAGAACAGAACTTATTGAGATCTGAGGAAACAATAATGTTTGATTCCTCCATTGAAGACAGGAACCCGAGATCTTGTGTAGGTGAGAAACCCAGGTAACCCGCATACAATGTCGACAATCCTGCCAGCCAGTGTCTAACAGTATGCAGTGCATATGTCCATATAACTACAGTAGGGACATTGGATTGTATGCTCTACAGCAGTGATGGCGAACCTTGGCACTCCAGATGTTTTGGAACTACAGTTCCCATGATGCTCATGCACTCTGTGTTGTAGGTGAGCATCATGGGAAATATAGTTCCAAAACATCTGGAGTGCCAAGGTTCGCCATCACTGCTTTACATGGAGCAGAAACTAGTGTAAATGTGACCTGTGAACAGCTAAGGCTAATAATGAAGTCTGGCTAAAAGGTAAGATGTGAACCTAGGAATGGAGAATTTATCCCACCCAAAGCTCTACAGAGCCTCCAGGCTCCAGGACTCGACACAAAACCTATTGAGGTCCGAGGAAACAATAATGTTTGGTTTTCTGTGCAGTGACTGACATCAGATCTCCACCCCCTGCCTTTCACACTGCTGCGACTTGAAAGTCGCACATTTTTTTTAGAGATTTTGGCGCGATTTCAGGGAATGCCTGTGTAAACTTGTGTAGGTGAGAAATCCAGGTAACCCGCATACAACATCCACAATCCTGCCAGATAGTGACTTACAGTATATAGAGCTCATGTCCATATGACTACAGTAGGGACATTAGATTGTAAGCTCTGTAGGGAGCAACAACTAATGTAAATGTGACCTGAGAACAGCTAAGGATAATAATGAAGTCTGGCCAAAAGGTAAGATGTGGGCCTAAGAATAGAGAATGTATCCCACCCAAAGCTCTACAAAGCCTCCAGGCTCCAGGACTCGGCACAAAACGTATTGCGATCTGAGAAAACAATAATTGTTTGGTTCCTCCATTGAAGACAGGAACCCCGAACCTTGTGTAGGTGAGAAACCCAGGTAACCCGCATAAAACGTCCACAGTCCTGCCAGACAGTGACTCACAGTATATAGTGCATGTGTTCATATGACTACAGTATGGACAATAGATTGTAAGCTCTGTAGGGAGCAGAAACAAATGTAAATGTGACCTGTAAACAGCTGACGTTAATAATGAAGTCTGGCTAAAAGGTGAGATGTGGACCTAAGAATAGAGAATGTATTCCACCCAAAGCTCTACAAAGTCTCCAGGCTCCAGGACTCGGCACAAACTGTATTGAGGTCTGAGAAAATAATAATGTTTGGTTCTTCCATTAAAGACAGATACCCAAGATCTTGTGTAGGTGAGAAATGTAGGTGACCCATATCCACACTCCACAGTCCTTCCAGCCAGTGCCTCATAGTACATATGACTACAGTAGGGTCATTAGGCTGTAAGCTCTGTAGGGGCGAAAAAGGCTAATGTGAATGGTTTACATGCTCTATAAAACGCTGAGAAATGTATCTGCACCATATAAATGATTAAAATAAAATAAATAAGGCTAATGTTTCATTTCAGCCGTGCATATTATGCTCCAAAATTGCTGCAGTCTCCCAGGAAAAATATTCAATGATTGCACAAAGGTGAATATTGCTCTGCTGGCATAGAGCTCTCCGAATATTCCACCATCTTCTTACACTACACACAACTATAAAACTCGTTATAAATGGAAGTAAAGTCATCGGCATTATCCAATCCAAGACTCCAAAAGCACAATAATCTGAGAATATAAAAAGAGAAATAACAACCCTTCTTTTATTGAAAGCAGAATGTTTTGTAATTAAGAAGCTTCCATAACAGTCATTTATCGGCACACCTCGGATGGTACGGCGTCTCTGATTTAAGGACACCTGCCTGACGTGACGCCAGTTGTTTTCCAGATGATATTGCTGTTCCTAAAAGTTTTTTTATGTTCTGGGACGCCATCACAAGGTATATTGCAGAGGCATTAAAGTAACAAGGAGTCGTCTCAGGATCTCGATGAGCGGAATTTTACGGTTATGGCTGCCGGAGCAGAAGACAATTTTTAATGAAATTCAGTTTTAAACCACCATATGGGAAATACAAAGGAAGGGGACGAGGTCTTACTCTGCCGAAAAGATCAGAGGAAGGAAATCATCACAATCCTAAACGGCAGGGACAATTTTTGCAGAGCCAGCATAGGCCATGGCCGAGGATCAGGACAAAGCCACTGCATGCAATCATGTATCTGGTGAGTTGGATGACCCAAAAAAAAGCCAGTCGGTTGTCCGATTGGTAAAGGTGACCATCACTGTGTGTTTAAAAAAAGGATTGAGGGTTGTCTGGTTCATTGTACAATAAATAGCTTAATTTCATTGCACGATAAACCAGAAGACCCTCATCTAGTAACGGAACTACCAGGGTCACAAAGGTCGACCGAGCCCTGGCGTTCCACCACCATAGGGGGGGGGGGGGTCTCCAAGACACCGTGTTGCCAAAACAGACGCTTTTCAGCAGTCAGTAGTCAAAAATATGCTTGTTAGTTCATGAATTGGCCCCCCGTGACTCGCAACTCACGAGCAGCGAGCGGTTTAACATTTTAGAAAGAAAATAAAATCCTTATGTGCGACTCTGAACTACACATGCACAGTTCAGGAGACATCCGATTAGGGAACTGCCAGGCTCGGCTTTAGGTTTGGCAGTGGGGTGTGGCTCATATTCACACGTCCCACTGCACGAGTAAAGGCCGAGCTCGGCAGTTCTCTAATTGGATGGCCCTGGAGCTGCGCATGTGCAATTCAGAGTCGCTGAGAAGGATTTTTTTTTCTTAAGTGTTTTACCACCAGCCACTTGCAAGTTGTGGCCAGGCCAGAATGTATGTGAAAGGGGGAACTCAGGTGGAGGAGGACATAAGGGGGCACTTATGTAGGAGGCACTCTGGAGGAGGACATAAAGGGGCACTTATGTAGGAGTCACTCTGAAGGAGCAGGACATAAGGGGGCACTTATGTAGGAGGCACTATGGAGGAGGAGGACATAAGGGGGCACTTATGTAGGAGGCAATATTGAGGAGGAGGACATAAGGGGGCACTTATGTAGGAGGCACTATGGAGGAGGAGGACATAAGGGGCACTTATGTTGGAGGCACTCTGGAGGAGGACATAAAGGGGCACTTATGTAGGAGGGACTCTGAAGGAGCAGGGCATAAGGGGGCACTTATGTAGGAGGCACTATGGAGGAGGAGGACATAAGGGGGCACTTATGTAGGAGGCACTCTGGAGGAGGACATAAGGGGGCACTTATGTAGGAGGCACTATGGAAGAGGAGGACATAAGGGGCACTTATGTTGGAGGCACTCTGGAGGAGGACATAAAGGGGCACTTATGTAGGAGGCACTATGGAAGAGGAGGACATAAGGGGGCACTTATGTAGGAGGCACTATGGAGGAGGAGGACATAAGGGGGAACTTATGTAGGAGGCACTCTGGAGGAGGAGGACATAAGGGGGCACTTATGTAGGAGGCACTATGGAGGAGGAGGACATAAGGGGGCACTTATGTAGGAGAGGAGGCACTCTGGAGGAGGAGGACATAAGGGGGAACTTATGTAGGAGGCACTCTGGAGGAGGAGGACATAAGGGGGCACTTGTGTAGGAGGCACTCTGAAGGAGGACATAAGGGGGCACTTATGTAGGAGGCATTCTGAAGGAGCATGACATAAGGGAGAACTTATGTAGGAGGCACTCCGGAGGAGGATAACATAAAAGGGGACTTATGTAGGAGGCACTCGGAAGGAGGAGGGCATAAGGGGGCACTTATGTAGGAGGCACTCTGAAGGAGCAGGACATAAGCGGGCACGTATGTAGGAGGCACTCTGAAGGAGCAGGACATAAGAGGGCACTTATGTAGGAGGCACTCTGAAGGAGGAGGACATGAGGGGGCACTTATGAAGGGGGCACTCTGGAGGAGCAGGACATAAGGGGGCACTTATGTAGAAGGCACTCTGGAGGAGGATAACATAAGGGGGTACTTATATAGAAGGCACTCTGAAGGAGGATAACATAAGGAGGCACTTATGAAGGGGGCACTCTGGAGGATCAGGACATAAGAGGGCACTTATGTAGTAGGAGGCACTCTGGAGGAGCAGGACATAAGGGGGCACTTATGTAGGAGGCACTGTGGAGGAGCAGGACATAAGGGGGCACTAAGATGATATTCTGGAGACGCTAGATATAAGAAGACACTAACATTGGTGGCATTTTGGAAGACCAGGAAGATATAAGAGGGCACTAACTTACGGGGCACTCAGGAGGAGCAGGACATAGGTTGGCACTCTGGAGGAGGATGTAAGGGGGCACTCTGAATGATGTAAGGGGAAACATTGGGAAGAGTTCTCTCTGGGCCAAGAGCAGCATTGCAGCTCCTGACTCCATCAATGTGGAGATTTGATGAGAAGGAGCCGAAACCGTGGAGTTCCTCCTCCGTAGCGCTGTGACTTTAAAAAGAAGAATGATTTTTGGCAGTGTTTTAATTTACAAAACGTTGACATCGTTTTATGTGTGACAGATTCTTCAAAGCATCCCTAATTCTGGAACAAAAAGCAGAAATATTGTTTTGTTAATACAGACAAGTGACTGCGGAACGGTTTAGAGAATAATTGTGGGGGAAAAAATGGGAATTGGCAACAAAATGTGACTACTGTCACCAGCCAGACTCCTTCTTCCATGTTCCTGCAGAATGAAACATGGAATGTGATTGGTCAGCCCGGGGGGGACAAGGCACTTTTTTTTCTCATACTCTTTCCATAATCTTTCATCTTTATTATAAATAGCTCCTCAAATGTCCCCACCAGAACAACAAATGAATGACGGTCCATTCTGCAACCATGTTCAGGAAGATGGGCTCTCTGGATAGGTTCCCTTGTGTCTGCTCTCTATGATGCCTCTTTTATATATTTTAGATGACTAATTTCATGACATCTTTGTGGCCCCCGGACTGAGCTGGTGAGCAAATCATTCATGTTAGGAGCAGAATTCTATATAGAAAGCCCTTATCATTCTAACGCCTCCATATAAAGGTCTAATTCTCATGCCTTCATAGAAAGCCCTTATCATTCTAACGCCTCCATAGAAAGTTCTTATTCTAATGCCTCCATAGAAAGCCCTTATCATTCTAATGCATCCATAGAAAGTTCTTATTCTAATGCCTCGATGGAAAGCCCTTAAAATTTTAATAGCTCCATAGAAAACTCTTATCATTCTAAAGCCTTCATAGAGCTAAAGTCAACAAGCATTAAAACATATCAGTCAGTTGTCTATATGAAGTCCTCCAACACTCTGGATTTCAGTCACGTTCCCTGAAGCTGCATCCGTGGAGCACAGCCGTGATGGAATCAGCAGAACCTTCATTCAAGGTATGTAAATACACTACTGATGATGGAACCCAAAATGCCATCCTGCCATGTGTCACATGACCAGCATTCCAGCTTCTGGTCATGTGACTTGGACCTGGAGCATTTCACGACCTTCTTTCCCTTCAACTGGCATGACATGCCATATCACCAACATTCTAGCGTCTGGTCATGTGACTTGGACCTGGCGCATTTCACGACCTGCTTCCTACAACTAAAAGGTGGGTCTCGTCTCCATGACATGCCATATGACCAACATTCTAGCATCTTGAAATGTGACTTGGAATTGGAGCATTTCGTGACCCACATCCAAGAGCTGAGAGGTCTCTTGTCCATGACATGCCATATGACCAACATTCTAGTGTCTGGTCATGTGACTTGAAACTGGAGCATTTCATGCCCCACATCCAAGAGATGAGAATTCTCTTCTCAATGACATGCCATATGACAAACATTCTAGTGTCTGGTCATGTGACTTGAAACTGGAGCATTCCATGACCCGCATCCAAGAGATGAGAAGTCTCTTCTCAATGACATGCCATATGACAAACATTATAGTGTCTGGTCAGGTGACTTGGAATTGGAGCACTTTATGACTAACATCCAAGAGATAAGAAGTCTCTTCTCCATGACATGCCATATGACCAACACTCTAGCGTCTGGTCATGTGACTTGAAACTGGAGCATTTCATGACCCACATCCAAGAAATGTGAAGTCTCTTCTCCATCAAATGTCATATGACCAACTAGCTAGTATCTGGTCATGTGACTTGAAACTGGAGCATTTCCTAACCCACATCCAAGAGATGAGAAGTCTCTTCTCCATGACATGCAATATGACCAACATTCTAGCATCTAATCATGTGAATTGAAACTGGAGCATTTCATGACCCTCATCCAAGAGCTTACAGAAAGGCCTTTCTTCCATGAAGTGCCTTAAGTTGGCCACACATGGTCTAATCTTTGTAGAGGATAGAGCAGACCTGAGAACTTTTTGCAAGGAACAACCTTGATTAGCTGGCAATAATAAGTTCTTCCAAATTCTGAAGTTCTTCTTACTGAACAGACTTCCCATGCTTCTATGGATAAAGTGAAAGAACTGTTTCTCAATGTGGACTATGTTCACCCATTGGTCCGAGTATTGAAAAGATTGTAGCAAATTTTTACGCACAAAATAAAATACCAATTAGACCATGTACAGTACGGAAACATTTGTTTAATTTTGTTTCTGATCTGGTAGGTTCATATCGGGTTCATTCATTTTGATTATCCTTATTAGTAACCAGAATGATTCGTTTTCGGAATTTATTGGATTTGGTTATTATAATTGTTATTTTCAAATCGATTTGAATTTTGGAAGACAGCTATATTCTTCCTAATGTTATACCTTACTGTATTTATTGCAATATGTTTCCATTTCAAATTCATTTTCTTTTTTTTTTTTCTAAATTCTAATTATTTGTTTTTTCAAATTATTTTTTTCGTCTCATTGCATTATAATTTTTTTTCAGATTCATTAAAATTCATTACTATTGTGATTCAGAAATTTGGAAACATCTGAATCACCACCTAATGATTGGGATATGGATTAGGGTTAAGGGCTAGGATTAGGGTTGGGGTTAAGGACTAGGGTTAAATGTTAGGGTTAGGGTTAAGGACTAGGATTAGGGTTAAATGTTAGGTTTAGGGTTAAGGGATAAGGGTTAAATGTTAGGGTTAGGGTTAAGGACTAGGATTAGGGTTAAATGTTAGGGTTAGTTTTAAGGGATAGGATTAGGGTTAGGGTTAAGGACTAGGATTAGGGTTAAATGTTAGGGTTAGGGTTACATGTTAGGGTTAGGGTTCAGGGCTGGGATTAGGGTTAAATGTTAGGGTTAAGGGCTAGGATTAAGGCTAGGGTTAAAGGCTAAGATAAGGTTTAAATGTTAGGGTTAAGGTCTAGAATTCCGGTTAAATGTTAAGGTTAGGGTTAAGGGTTAAGGGCTAGGGTTAGGGTTAAGGGCTAGGATTAGGGTTAAGGGCTGAGATTAGGGTTAAATGTTAGGGTTAAGGATTAGGGTTAAGGGCTAAAATTTGGGTTAAATGTTAGGGTTAGGGTTCAGGGCTAGGATTAGGGTTAAATGTTAGGGTTGAGGGCTAGGATTAGGGTTAGGGGAAAATGTTAGTTAGGGTTAAATTTAGGATTAATCTCAATATTTAACCCTAACCCTTAACCCTAATCCTAGCCCTTAACCCTAACCCTAGCCCTTAACCCTAACCCTAACATTTACCCTAATCTTAATCTTAGCCATAGGTGTGCGCACAGGGTGTGCCAAGGCACTCCCTAATTACTCTGTGCAGCACAGAATTCCCCCTACTGCCCTGCGCCCCACCTTCCCCCACAGCGGTCCATGACGGTCCATTCTGCAACCATGTTCAGGAAGATGGGATCTCTAGATAGGTTCCCTTGTGTCTGCCCTCTATGACGCCTCTTTTATATATTTTAGATGACTAATTTCATGGCATCTTTGTGGCCCCCGGACTGAGCTGGTGAGCAAATCATTCATGTTAGGAGCAGAATTCTATATAGAAAGCCCTTATCATTCTAATGCCTCCATATAAAGGTCTAATTCTAATGCCTTCATAGAAAGCCCTTATCATTCTAACGCCTCCATAGAAAGTTCTTATTCTAATGCCTCCATAGAAAGCCCTTATCATTCTAATGCATCCATAGAAAGTTCTTATTCTAATGCCTCGATAGAAAGCCCTTAAAATTTTAATGGCTCCATAGAAAAATCTTATCATTCTAAAGCCTTCGTAGAGCTAAAGTCAACAAGCATTAAAACATATCAGTCAGTTGTCTATATGAAGTCCTCCAACACTCTGGATTTCAGTCACGTTCCCTGAAGCTGCATCTGTGGAGCACAGCCGTGATGGAATCAGCAGAACCTTCATTCAAGGTATGTAAATACACTACTGATGATGGAACCCAAAATGCCATCCTGCCATGTGTCACATGACCAGCATTCCAGCTTCTGGTCATGTGACTTGGACCTGGAGCATTTCACGACCTTCTTTCCCTTCAACTGACATGACATGTCATATCACCAACATTCTAGCATCTGGTCATGTGACTTGGACCTGGCGCATTTCACAACCTGCTTCCTACAACTAAAAGGTGGGTCTCGTCTCCATGACATGCCATATGACCAACATTCTAGAATCTGGAAATGTGACTTGGAACTGGAGCATTTCGTGACCCACATCCAAGAGCTGAGAGGTCTCTTGTCCATGACATGCCATATGACCAACATTCTAGTGTCTGGTCATGTGACTTGAAACTGGAGCATTTCATGCCCCACATCCAAGAGATGAGAATTCTCTTCTCAATGACATGCCATATGACAAACATTCTAGTGTCTGGTCATGTGACTTGAAACTGGAGCATTCCATGACCCGCATCCAAGAGATGAGAAGTCTCTTCTCAATGACATGACATATGACAAACATTCTAGTGTCTGGTCATGTGACTTGGAATTGGAGACCTTTATGACTAACATCCAAGAGATAAGAAGTCTCTTCTCCATGACATGCCATATGACCAACACTCTAGCATGTAACTTGAAACTGGAGCATTTCATGACCCACATCCAAGAAATGAGAAGTCTCTTCTCCATCATATGTCATATGACCAACTATCTAGTATCTGGTCATGTGACTTGAAACTGGAGCATTTCATAACCCACATCCAAGAGATGAGAAGTCTCTTCTCCATGACACGCAATATGACCAACATTCTAGCATCTAATCATGTGAATTGAAACTGGAGCATTTCATGACCCTCATCCAAGAGCTTACAGAAAGGCCTTTCTTCCATGAAGTGCCTTAAGTTGGCCACACATGGTCTAATCTTTGTAGAGGATAGAGCAGACCTGAGAACTTTTTGCAAGGAACAACCTTGACTAGCTGGCAATAATAAGTTCTTCCAAATTCTGAAGTCCTTCTTACTGAACAGACTTCCCATGCTTCTATGGATAAAGTGAAAGAACTGTTTCTCAATGTAGACTATGTTCACCCATTGGTCCGAGTATTGAAAAGATTGTAGCAAATTTTTACGCACAAAATAAAATACCAATTAGACCATGTACAGTACAATAACATTGGTTTAATTTTGTTTCTGATCTGGTAGGTTCATATTTTGTTCATTCATTTTGGTATCTGGTAGGTTCATATTTTGTTCATTCATTTTGATTATCCTTATTAGTAACCACATGTTAGAATGATTCGTTTTTGGAATTTATTGGATTTGGTTATTATAATCGTTATTTTCGAATCGATTTGAATTTTGGAAGACAGCTATATTCTTCCTAATGTTATACCTTACTGTTTGTATTGCAATATGTTTCCATTTCAAATTCATTTTCATTTTTTTTTCTAAATTCTAATTATTTTTTTTTCAAATTAGTTTTTTCGTCTCATTGCATTATAATTTTTTTTCAGATTCATTAAAATTCATTACTATTGTGATTCAGAAATTTGGAAACATCTGAATCACCACCTAATGATTGGGATATGGATTAGGGTTAAGGGCTAGGATTAGGGTTGGGGTTAAGGACTAGGGTTAAATGTTAGGGTTAGGGTTAAGGACTAGGATTAGGGTTAAATGTTAGGCTTAGGGTTAAGGATAGGATTAGGGTTAAATGTTAGGGTTAAGGTTAAGGACTAGGATTAGGGTTAAATGTTAGGGTTAGGGTTAAGGGATAGGATTAGGGTTAGGGTTAAGGACTAGGATTAGGTTTAAATGTTAGGGTTAGGGTTAAGGGATAGGATTAGGGTTAGGGTTAAGGACTAGGATTAGGGTTAAATGTTAGGGTTAGTGTTAAGGGATACAATTAGGGTTAAGGGCTAGGATTAGGGTTACATGTTAGGGTTAGGGTTCAGGGCTGGGATTAGGGTTAAATGTTAGGGTTAAGGGCTAGGATTAGGCCTAGGGTTAAGGGCTAAGATAAGGGTTAAACGTAAGGGTTAGGGTTAAGGTCTAGGATTCCGGTTAAATGTTAAGGTTAGTGTTAAGGGCTAGGGTTAAGGGCTAGGATTAGGGTTAAGGGCTAAGATTAGGGTTAAATGTTAGGGTTAAGGATTAGGGTTAAAGGCTAGGATTTGGGTTAAGGGCTGAAATTTTGGTTAAATATTAGGGTTAGGGTTCAGGGCTAGGATTAGGGTTAAATGTTAGGGTTAAGGGCTAGGATTAGGGTTAGGGTAAAATGTTAGTTAGGGTTAAAGTTAGGATTAACCCTAATATTTAACCCTAACCCTTAACCTTAACCCTAATCCTAGCCCTTAACCCTAACCATAGCCCTGAACCCTAACATTTACCCTAATCCTAGCCCTTAACCTTAATCCTAATCTTAGCCATAGGTGTGCGCACAGGGTGTGCCATGTGTGCCCAGGCATGCCCTAATCACCCGGTGCAGCACAGAATTTCCCCTACTGCCCTGCCCCCCACCTTCCCCCCACAGCGCTGCCAGCTTCCCTTCTCTCCTCTCCCACCAACTGTTGCTAAGGGGATGTTATAGGATGAGTGGGGGAAGGGGCCAGTAAATATGTCATTTACCGACCCCTTCACTTTCTGAATGAACATTGTGAGTGATTGTTAGTGTGTGTTTGAGCTTTGGGGTGCACACCTACGACCCTCGTCCTTAACCCTAACACTAACATTTATGTATGTCCTTGGGTGACAGAAAAACGAATAGAAGTGGCATCCCCCCTTTCTGCCTGGTTGCTAGGATGTTGTTAGGATGACTCCTGCCATTACTGCTATACCAGGAGTGAGCGTTCTCTCTGACTCCAATCCCCGCACACGCATGCTCCCTCCTATCTGTGTCAGTAGGTCTGAGCTCACCGCAAGGAAATAGCAAACTGCGCATGTGCATGGATTTGAATTGGAGGGGTCCCGCTCCTGTATAAGCGGGGCGAGGAGTAACAGCGGGGATCATCTTAGCAATGTCCTAGCATTAAGCTAGAATGGGAGGGGGGGGGGCAATTCCATAAGTTTTTCAGGCAGATTCTTGGAGGTATGTAAATGGCCTAAAGCTACACCAGGGACATTGGTCAATGATAATCAAAGCTGCACAGTTGGGTTTCATCTACAGCCCCCCCTTTACCTGCATAGGCAGCTGTTTGTGAAAGGTGAACCAACCCTTTAAATATTCCTCCGTAGAGCTCTATCCTCGCAGTCGCTGTCAATGTCTGAACCCAAGCGGATGGTTTTGTGCTCAGAGACACGGGATAGTAAGCATGGCTTCTCACATGCAACATCGCCCTGCTCTGTTCTGCTCTCTCTAACTACTTGTGTGAGTGACGGAGAAATGACCCGTCACAGAGATATGTTCTCCAACTTTATTCACTCCTTAGATGATCATTGAACGGGAATTGAGGCCGGTGCTGAGGAGCCTCCGTCAGGGTGAGGCCGGGACCGCAAGAGGTAAATAAATCAGTCACATAATTGCTGTTGTTTAGCTCGGACTCCAAGAGAACCTTGCAGAGGATTGACTTGTCCTCAAAACATGAATTCCTCAGATTAGAACTTTAAGCCGGGCCACAGTTTTATGGTATAAAAAAAAAGATATTCAAAATTTATTACACATTGATAATATATAGCAACATGAACATGGGGATATACACAACAAACACAAATATTGGGAGCAGAAATGGAAACCAGCTGCAAGGAAAAGCCCAGAGCTTTGTCAGGCAGACAGAACGTCCAACGCGTTTCGAAAAACAAAATGCAGATCTTCTTCAGGGACAGAAAGGCTTGCGGGTTCCAGATCGGTAGCTTATATCCCAAATTTTGATGTTCCACCCGTGAAGACAAAAAACATAACTCAGAAATGAAAAGAAAGCTATGTCCGTCAGAGCAGCGCACAAGCAACAGAGAGCGTGAATGACATCAGCCAGGGGTCTGTATATTGTGGGATGGTCTTATTGTATAACTTAGTGGTATAACTCTATATAGACTGTAGCTATAGAGAAGAGGTAGAATAGCACTTTCCACTTGATGCAGGTCCGGTTGATAGAGAGTGTGTATCAAAAGTTATTAAACCATCCAGAACATCAAAGGTTAAATATGGTTGTATCCCTCAGCCAGATATCTGGATGTGCCTTATGGATCTTAAAGCTGGAGTCAAAATTATGTGGCTGGAGATGTGGTTGGTGGTGTCTGGAAAGGTAGAGCAGAGACTGCTAAGGCAGAGTTGCCAGACAACACCAACCACATCTCCAGCCACATCATTTTGACTCCAGCTTTAAGATCCACAAGGCACATCCAGATATCTGGCTGAGGGATACAACCATCTTTAACCTTTGATGTTCTGGATGGTTTAATAACTTTTGATACACACTCTCTATCAACCGGACCTGCATCAAGGGGAAAGTACTATTCTACATCTCCTCTATAGATACGGTCTATATAGAGTTATACCACTAAGTTATACAATAAGACCTTGAACTTGAGTGTTTTTGGACTAACCTGATCTGAACTCACCAGGAAGTGGTCACCTGTAGAGGCCAATCATCTGCGGCCGGGACATTCTTCATCTCGCAGCTGCATGTATACAGGTCCCTTGTTTACTGTACATGGAGCTATGGAGAATGCCCTGGCTGCAGATGATTGGCCGGTAGAGGTGACCACTTCCTGGTGGGCTCTCACATCTGTGTTTGGATCCTAGTCTAAACACTAGAGGTGAGTGTGCATAAAAGGGACATAAAATGGAGGAAATCCAAAATGTTATTGGTGTCACTGAAACAGTAGTGGAAGAGATACAGTATATTCCAATGGAGACATCTAGTGACAACTCTCAAAGGGATGGAGGTCTAATTTAAAGGGTTTGTGACATCATTGACCTAATATGGGCACATAGCCCTATTAGGTCAATGTCATTGACCCATTGTAGCCATATTAGGTTAATGATATCACAAGCATTCCCGTCCCTTTGTGTGCACAAGATGCGGGACAGGTAATCTCTCATCTGTAGCCCATTGGCTCCGCAACGACAGATCCAGGTTTGAAGGAACTTGGGTGCAGACAGATTCCAAGCCCCAACCCAAGCTTACCAATAATTAGCATCCCTTCTAGTTTTTACTGCTATTCATTGCTCCATTTGAGAGCATTCCCCATCCATGGATAACTCATCCCTAATGCTAATCCTTTTTCACTCACAAAAAATTAAATAAGCTGTGGCCTGATGTACACTTGGATGTGGAACTAAACCCATCAGTTTAGCTGCTTCCCAAAACAGTTACATTCAAGGCATGCCATGAGTGATAACTATCACAGTTTCTTGTACTCTCAACTTAACTGCCAAGCCATCAAATGTCCGCTGTCATAACTGATCGCATGTGCAGCACCATGGCAACTGCCAACCAAACAGAGGCCAAGATGGTAGCCTCCTTGGCTGAAAAGGATAGGCGGGTTTAGTTCCACCTTAAGCTGGGGACGTCTGCATATGCCAGTTGCGGAACTACAAGGGTTGGCAAAGGTCCCACTGTGAGGGTGGTCCAAGATGGCAGGAAAGGGGGCCTGCTGCAGATCATGGGAAAGGGCCCCACAGCAGAACTGTAATAAAAGGCCCCACGATGGGAGTAAAGGGCCCTGTGATCAGTGGGAAGAACCCTGGGCTCAGAGAGAAGGGCCCCTAGGCTTGGAAGGAAGGGCAATAAAGGACCATAAAAAAGGGCTCAGTGATGGGAGTAAAGGGCTGTGAGTTCAGTGGGAAGGGCCCTGGGCTCGGAGGGAAGGGAAATAAAGCACTGTAATAAAGGGCTCCACAATTGGAGTAAAAGGCCCTGGGAACAGTGGGAAGGGCCCTAGGATTGAAGGGAAGGGTCCTGGGATTGAAGGGAAGGGCCCTGGGCTTGGAGGGAAAGGCCCTTGGTTTAGAAGGAAGGGTAATAAAGCACCGTAATAAAGGGTTTCATGATGGGAGAGAAAGGCCCTGGGATCAGCATGGAAGGGACCTAGGCTTGCAAGGAAGGGCAATAAAGCACTGTAATAAAGGGATCCACAATGGGAGTAAAGGGCCCTGGGCTCAGAGGGAAGGGCAATAAAGCACCATAATAAAGGGCTCCATGATGGGAGTAAAGGGCCCTGGGATCAGCGGGAAGGGCACTGGACTCGGAGGGAAGGGCCATGGGCTTCAGAAGGAAGGGCAATAAAGCACCATAATAAAGGGCTCTGGGATGGGAGTAAAGGGCCTTGGGATCAGCGGGAAGGGCCCTGGGCTTAGAAGGAAGGGTATTAAAGCACCATAATAAAGGGCTTCATGATGGGAGAGAAAGGCCCTGGGATCAGCAGGAAGGGCCCTGGGCTTGGAGGGAAGGGTCCTGGGCTCAGAAGTAAGGGCAATAAAGCACCATAATAAAGGGCTCTGGGTTTGGAAGGAAGGGCAATAAAGCACCATAATAAAGGGCTCTGGGATGGGAGTAAAGGGCCCTGGGATCAGCGGGAAGGGCCCTGGGCTTGGAGGGAAGAGACCTGGGTTTAGAAGGAAGGGCATTAAAGCACCATAATAAAGGGCTTTGTGGTGGAAGTAAAGGGCCCCAGGATCAATGGGAAGGGCCCCAGAATTGGGGGAAATGCCTCCAGCCGGGGGACCCTTCATGGTTTCTTTACCCGGGGCCCTGGGGGTTCTAGTTACGCCTCTGGCATTTGTTTATAAAAAAAATAATTTCCCTTTATTAGATTGTAAGTTCTTAGGAGCAGGGCCCTCCTAATCCTCTGGTATTGAATTGTATTTTAATTGTATGGTCTCCTATTATAATGTAAAGGGCTATGCAAACCGTTAGCGCTTAATAAATCCTGTATAATAATTATTATTATTATTATTATTTCAGGTACTTATATAATATAATAATAATTGTGTTGCTGCTCTCTATCAGCTGCGGACAAAGTGTGGTGGAGGGATGACGGCTCTTGTAAAGTCTGGGATTAAACGCAGGACTTGGGCCTGCTCTGAGGAATGTCTCCTTCAGCTGCATTGGAGGGCATTGTGCCTGGAAACAGCTGAATCCCGCGGATAGGTAATTAGACAATTGATTAAATGAAGGTTTGCGATGCTAAAGCCATGTGTGAGCAAATCTTTTAACAGTTTGTAAAACAACATGACATATGTAGGACTTAAGCCCAGTCTCCTGATACCTTTTGTCCCCAACAACTTCCCCTCCCCTCCAAACCCTTCACAAATGACTTGACAAGGTTTTGGAGTAAATGGCCTTGACGGCCTATTTATTTACCAATTATAACATAAATTAAATAACATCTTCATAAATAACCATTGAACTTCAATATATACTTTTTAATGTCATAGCGGGAAACAACATAGATTGGTCACTGCGAACAACCTCTTTTAACTTTAGGCCTCCAGTCGGAAACCCCTGACTCGGAGGCAGTACCCAACCTTCGCAGTGACCTACCCTTTTTAACCCTTCCAGGTTACCCCCTCGTAACCTGAAAGTACCATAAACAACCCCCATCCTTTTCATGGATGGGTACCAACAACAACCCCCGTCCTTTCATGGATGGGTACCAGACACAACCCCCATCCTTGTATGGATGGGTACCAAAAACAACTCCCATCCTTTCATGGATGGGTACCAGAAACAACTCCCATCCTTTCATGGATGGGTACCAGAAACAACCCCCATCCTTTTATGGATGGGTACCAGAAACAACCCCCATCCTTTTATGGATGGGTACCAGAAACAACCCCCATCCTTTTATGGATGGGTACCAGAAACAACCCCCATCCTTTTATGGATGGGTACCAGAAACAACCCCCATCCTTTCATGGATGGGTACCAGAAACCACCCCCATCCCATGGATGGGTACAACATGTTCCATACATGTAACCTCTATCTTCTCCTTCTCCATCGACCCAACACTGCCGGTCATCCTGACTTGTCCTTTACTCCCTTTCCAACCAACTCCAGGGCGGGTGGGTGGGAATCGCTTCCTCCTCCGCTCTTACGATTGACGTCACTTCCCCCTCTCCTTTCCTTTCTCAAGCTCTGCGCGACGCCCTCACACAGCCCCCTCCCCTTTTCTAAAAGGGGAAACCTGATCTTAAGGTGGCCACTGTTCTGTCCAGCCATGTCATGCTGTCCCTATGCCTATTTCTCTCCTTTCTTTGGCTCCGGGACTCTCTGGATGGACATTTCAGGGTTTTTAATTTTTTTTCTTTTTTTTTTCTTCTAACTTGCATTTTCAGGTTTGGCTTTGTTTAATGGTTTGTGAAGGTGAAGTCATGGCGGGCAGACTGACCAATCATAGAATATTACAGATTTTTTTCAGATTGAATTTCACTTGGTATGAAGTAAAACTATAAAAGATGTATGCGCAAATCAATAATTATCCCATCAAAACAGATGGAAATATACAACGCCGAGAAATAACTGCTGTCTGTGGTCTGGGATCAATATCTGCTGTCAATCAAAACACCCAAATTAACACCAATGGGTATTGATCATTTTATTTCCTGTATTTATATAGAATGAACATGCGGCACTGTGCAGAGTACATACCCCCGGGGACAGCAGTCCTCGCCCCCCTCTGACAATAATCTACGTTCCTATCCAGTAATATCGGTCTCATCACACCAGGACATGGATATGGCCAGAAGACAATTATCAGAACAAAGCCGATCCAAACAACGATTGGCGAGGACATGGTATCTCCATGCAGCAGGTATAGGTATATTGAGCCGAGGACCAATGGAGGGGACATGCTATTGGCTTGCTATGCTACAGGACACTCCAAGATGATGAATAACAACGATAGACGGGCAAACTTCTCTCTAAGTTTTCAATAACAGGGAAAGAGAAGCCCGGAGTAAATAAAAAGAAGAGAACAGAACAAAGGGCTTTACGTGAGTAAACAGGGGACAGGAGCAGGGGTTGTTAGAAAGCCCCTGATTGGTGGGAAAAGAAGGAAGAGGAGGAGTCAGCAGGGAGTTAGGAGAACGAAGGTCCCTCCCCAGCATCAGTGTTAGCCGGAGGAGAGAGCTTCCCACCCACCCTCCCTGTTATAGTAGGTATTGAGGTTGTCTCTCATAACCAATTTTCTTTCTCAGAGCGGTTGGATCCGTCGATGTCGTGGCAGTTGGCGGGTTGTTGGTCTTTGCGGGTGAAGGAAGAAACCTCAGATAAGGTAGAGCGTGGGACCCATCGGTGGTATGGGCCCGCTGGTGGTATTCCAGCTAACGTTGGTTTAGCTGGAATTTGGTTAAAAGGTGCACTGTGGTCAGTGGTTTGGTTGTCTCAGAGCTAGTATGTCAGCTGGAGGCCTATTTCAGTTAAAGGTACCGCAGTGCATTGTTATGATCGTATGGCAATTCTGGGGGAGTTCCTGCAAAGACCAATGCGACTATTTGACTGGCGGGTGGGGGTGTAACAGATGTGTGTTTATACAGTTATGTCTAATATGATGTGAGTTGGGCTGCTACGGCCAATATTTTACTCCAGAATGGTGTGGTCTCCATTAATGGGAAACTGGTGAGGTTAACGGAGTTGGGGTTGGCCGGGAAAAGCAGGTGGGTGTATGGATCATCTGTTATACAATAGTCATGACCAGTATATAATTTAGGACCCTGTAGCAGCAGACCATATAACCGCTTCTGCCACTTAAAGTGGAGTTCCACCCACTTTTACAACTCTTCATCACCCCTCACTAAACTGTGCACTGTAAACGAAAACGGATATATTAAAAAAAATGTCTCAGCACCTACTGTATATCTGCTGTATTCATTTTTCACTTCCTCCTCCCTGGCCGCGGCCCATCGCATCATTTCCTGTTTGCAATGCCTTCTGGGAAGGGGCGGCAACTTCTTCTGACACTGCCGTTGCTATGGAAACCTGACCTGAAACCTATTACACTGCTTGTGCTGCACTGAGCATGTGCGAGATCTGCAAGGATGAAATCCAGGAAGAAATACAGTCTGGCTTCAGATGCCCACACTTAAGATGGCCACGGCCTGCTGTAAGTTTCTAAAATAACAAACTACTGCTATAAACTAACAAAACAGACCTTGGTTTGCAGATTAACTTTACTAGAATACATTAGGCTTGTGTATTTTACGGGTATTTTTATTTAAAAAGTATAATTTCGGCCGGAACACAGCTTTAACTTTCCTTCCAGCATGTTGCACAACTATTAGTCCCCAGCAAGGTCTTTACTCACAGTGCCCAAGGAGCTGTCTGCCACCCAACATCCACAGGTAGATCCTCATTGAGGGAGATGACCAGATCCTACTCCAGACCAGGACTTCAGTGAAGTGCCTTCCGGAACACGTGACCCTTCAGCAATCTTCCCCTGAGGCCCAGACTGCAGATTTTAGTCTTAATGGAGATTCCTCCGGGGGGGGGGGGGGCAACAGCCCCAAGAGAACTGGAACCCTCCATGGATGTAAAAGGACAATCTTTTTCGGCCTTCCTGCTCCTCCCCAGGTACCTTCTGGGTTCCTCCTTTCAGGGATTGGCTGGGGCATGATAAATATTCAACCGATCATTCGAATCTCCCTCCCTGTGCTCTGGAAACCTCTTTCAGAGGCTGGTGGGAAAAATCAAAATCTCAGCCCAGAAAACCCCGAATAGACCAACACAATCAATCACCACCCCATTAACTACAGCGGAGCCAAAAACTAAATGTAGTCCTAACAGCCTAACTACAATCCACACCAAAAAAATAGAGAAAAATACACATCAACTCTTTATTACAAACAGCATAATATAAAGTTGGGTCAAAGAAAGGACCCCAATTGTTTTAAAAGCATTTGATGTCCCCCATACATACATAATTCTCAGATATACAAATGAATAGATAAAAAGATATATCTAGTACTTTAGCTTGAAAAAACATATAGTTAAAGATAAAATAACACAAATCTGATTAGAATAGGCTTTCTGAAATCCCATGTTTACGCGTTTCACAGGTTACACCTGCTTCCTCAGGACCAGGGACACTAGCATACTGATTCCTGGGGCCAGCATACTGATTCCTGAAGGTGATTCAATTCACAAGCTTCCATGCAATAAAGTGGTATCCAAGGATCATTTTACATTAACCAAGTAATATAAACCAAATAATGCACAATTCCATCCGCAAGTAGGCACGGAGTGGGGAATATCTCATCCCACGGAACCCTCATGGCACATCAGTGCACAACTGCTCCTTATAACCAAGATCTATTCTGCAATATGTCTGGTGTCATGCCTCACTGGGTACAGATTTGTTATTCCTTTTATTTTTTTTTCTTTAAATCTGGTGCAAAGCTTCTTACCAGGAGTTCCTGCTGGATAAGAATACTTCACGTTGGAAGCTGACAACGCTAAGCTTCTGTTCCTTAGTTAGCAGTAATGCTGTCAGTTTACTGGTGGAAGACCCTTCATTGGCCTTTGGGCTGCCTATCTGATAGACCCGGCTAATGGCCAACTAAAGAAGCACACACTGCAGGCTGACAATGCTGGTAATCGAGAGGAAGTGGCTTGGTGTGGTCAATATGCAACCGTAAGTGCTGAAACTGGAGGGATCTCCAGAATTTGCAACAAATTTGACAAAAAAAAAAACAAGTTCTTTCAGAAAATTGTATTACATTAAGGCACAATGCCAATCATACTAAAGAACAGATTTTGGGTTTACATACATTTGAAGCATCTTTGAACCATTGTCTCCAGCAGCGGTTCTCAACCTCAGTCCTCAAGTACCCCCCAACAGGCCATGTTTTGGGAATTTCTCTTAGATAAAATAGCTGTCCAAAATACCAAGCCAATGACTCTGATTTAAAGCACCTGTGCAAGATAAGGGAAAACCATCAAACATGGGCCTGTTGGGGGTACTTGAGGCCCGAGTGTTGAGAACCACTGGTCTACAGGACACAAAGTACAGTATATGGCCTTGAGAGAGGAAATGCAACTGGGGTGGACATCTTCCCATATTGTTTGTATTGCAATTGAAGGGAGATACCACCAGCAGGAAGGACGTCGTGCTCAGATGCTTCTACACTAAATGCTGTTTCGGGAACTCCACCTTGCGTACTACCAGGTGGAGTTCCCGAAACAGCATTTAGTGTAGAAGCATCTGAGCTTGACGTCCTTCCTGCTGGTGGTATCTCCCTTCAATTGCAATACAAACAATATGGGAAGATGTCCACCCCAGTTGCATTTCCTCTCTCAAGGCCATATACTGTACTTTGTGTCCTGTAGACCAGTGGCTCTCAACACTCGGGCCTCAAGAACCCCCAACGGGCCCAAGTTTTTTGGCGAATTTAGATAAAAAACTCTCTCGTTTCTCAGTTAGTGGTCCATAAAGAGCAGAGGAAAACATTAAGGACCCAATTAGAATAATACATGTGTACGTCAATGTGCATTTCCTTTGTGCACTGGCGTGTGTTGTTGACTTGTGTTGATTTGTACATTTATAATGCATTTTTCACTTTAGAGCTTGGAGTGCAGATAACAGCCATTGGCCGAGGATTGTTAATACCCTTTGCTAGTGTAACCATGCAGTTTACTGCATTGTCATTGAAGTATATGGGCCTCCCAATGCACTGCCATGCAAGAACACGCACCCCACAGGATTGCTGAGATGGGAACCGACATTACTTTTATTACGGTAAAGGTGGTGGACACAAGTTTTAGCTGTTAAAACAACAGTGCAAATCGTCCCTTACACAAAAGAACCCTCAAGGAGGAACCTTTCAGCCTGTTTAGTCTCTGAATAATTGAATTGGTAATAGATGCACATCGCCCCCCCCCCCCCGAAACCCCCCCACCCCCAGCACAAAAACTGCCCCTTTAATTGCTCTGGTGTAATTTTAATGAAGAGGCAATAAGAGTATTTTCCCCGGTGCCAACAGTCAGATGGATCATCAAGACTGACGTATGGCCAACAAGGGGCTTATGGCGCTAGGATTGTGAGAGAAGCTCAGGGTGAAGCTCCTGGGGCCCCGAGAATGCCAAGATATACAATTATACAGAGATATAAGGAGAAGAGGATCCTACATCAGTTCTTTTACATAAATGAGGTCATCCATATCCAAGGTAAAACAAGGAGCATACCTGGTGAGTGACCCAAAATTCACCCAACATACACCCAATACACAAGGGACTATAGGAGATTATCTGGAGAGTGACTCAACATTCACCATACATACACCCAACATTCAACATTAATATACAGGGGAACGTAGGAGCTTAATTGGTGAGTGACCGAACTTACACCTGACATTCACCCAACCTACCAATGTAAACCCAACATACACCCAACATGAATGGGACTGTGGGTATAGAGCATTGGTCTTCAAACTGCTGGATGTGGCCATTTGCTTGCCTTTATATGGCCCTTGGGCACTATTCCTTCCTTTAATACTAATGATGGGGCACTATTCGTCCCGTTGACACCAATGATGGGACAATATTCCTTCCACGGACACCAATGATGGGGCACTATTCCTCCCACAGACACCAATGATGGGGCACTATTCCTCCCACTGACACCAATGATGGGGCACTATTCCTCCCACTGATACCAATGATGGGACACTATTCCTTTCACTGACACCAATGATGGGGCACTATTCCTCCCACTGATACCAATGATGGGACCCTATTCCTCCCACAGACACCAATGATGGGGCACTATTCCTCCCACTGACACCAATGATGGGGCACTATTCCTCCCACTAACACCAATGATGGGGCACTATGCCTTTCACTGACACCAATCACGGGGCACTATTCCTCCCACAGACACCAATGATGGCGCACTATTCTTTTCACTGACACCAATAATGGGGCACTATGCCTCCCACTGACACCAATAATGGGGCACTATGCCTCCCACTTACACCAATGATGGGGCACTATTCCTCCCTCTGACACCAATGATGGGGCACTATTCCTCCCACTGACACCAATCATGGGGCACTATTCCTCCCTCTGACACCAATGATGGGGCACTATTCCTCCCACTGACACCAATCATGGGGCACTATTCCTCCCACTGATACCAATGATGGTACACTATTCTTTCCACTGACACCAATGATGGGACACTATTCTTCCCACTGACACCAATGATGGGGCACTATTCTTTCCACTGACACCGATGATGGGGCACTATTCTTTCCACTGACACCAATGATGGGGCACTATTCCTCCCACTGACACCAATGATGGGACACTATTCTTTCTACTGACACCAATGATGGGGCACTATTCTTTCCACTGACAGCCATGATGGGGCACTATTCCTCCCATTGATATCAATGATGGGGCACTATTCCTCCCACTGATACCAATGATGGGGCACTATTCCTCCCACTGATACCAATGATGGGGCACTATTCCTCCCACTGATACCAATGATGGGACACTATTCCTTCCACTGAGCACTAAGCTTATGGTATTTTCTACTTCCACTAGACACAGTCTGGCCCTCTGATATATGAAGGGTTGTAGTAAGTTGACCCTTAATTGTGAGTTTAGAGACCTCTGATATTGAGCAAATAATAACCAATAATCTGTCCATTGCTACTCAGAAGACAATGATGTCATACTTGTGAGTCCGTAATATCTCCTGGAAACCCTTCTGTGATGATGGAGACTTCGATGTATATTAGGAACGTAGAGCTAATCGGACTGATTTATTAGGAGAGAGCGCCAATCATCTCGTTAGACTCCCTCCTCTTTGCACATGATTAGGGGTCTGAAATGAACACAAATTAGCTGGGAAGTGAAATAAAAAGACCCCTTTAGTAAATGACCTCCTGAGGTCTACTTTAAGTGTCCTTGGTCCTTGGCGGCGCCTCTTGTATTAAAGTGAAGCTGTCAGGATGGACATTTCATAGGACAGCTAGGACTCTCACCTGGCACTGGGGGGTTGTCAGCTGTCATCCCAACCCAACCCCCCCCCCTCCCAGCAATGATGGGCCTGGGGGGCATAGCACATGTCTATACTATATTACACATAGAGCCATGTCTTCACTGAGATCAATAATGCTTAGAAGATTAAGGCAATGACACCTCCGAGTGCTGGATGGGAAAGCAACCTGTCCTGGATGTCAGTCCTCCTGACAGGTTCCCATTACAGCCATCATGAGCCCCCCACCCCCCCCCCCCCCCCGGCGCTGAGCCTCACCAGCCCTGGATTGGGATCTGTCCCTTTAAATGTGTTGCTGCCAGAGGGACTTGTATGGGCCCGCTGGTGGTGTTCCAGCTAACATGGGTTTAGCTGGAATTTGGTTAAAAGGTGCACTGTGGTCAGTGGTTTGGTTGTCTCCGAGCTAGTATGTCAGCTGGAGGCCTATTTCAGTTAAAGGTACCGCAGTGCATTGTTATGATCGTACTGGCAATTCTGGGGGAGTTCCTGCAAAGACCAACGCGACTATTTGACTGGCGGGTGGGGGTGTAACAGATGTGTGTTTATACAGTTATGTCTAATATGATGTGAGTTGTTAATAAAGGGGCTGCTACGGCCAATATTTTACTCCAGAATGGTGTGGTCTCCATTAATGGGAAACTGGTGAGGTTAACGGAGTTGGGGTTGGCCGGGAAAAGCAGGTGGGTGTATGGATCATCAGTTATACAATAGTCATGACCAGTATATACAGTAATTTAGGACCCTGTAGCAGCAGACCATATAACCACTTCTGGCACTTAACTTTCCTTCCAGCACGTTGCACAACTATTAGTCCCCAGCAAGGTCTTTACTCACAGTGCCCAAGGAGCTGTCTGCCACCCAACATCCACAGGTAGATCCTCATTGAGGGAGATGACCAGATCCTACTCCAGACCAGGACTTCAGTGAAGTGCCCTCCGGAACACGTGACCCTTCAGCAATCTTCCCCTGAGGCCCAGACTGCAGATTCTAGTCTTAATGGAGCTGCCTCCAGGGGGGCAACAGCCCCCAGAGAACTGGAACCCTCCATGGATGTAAAAGGACACTCTTTTTCGGCCTTCCTGCTCCTCCCCAGGTACCTTCTGGGTTTCCTCCTTTCAGGGATTGGCTGGGGCATGATAAATATTCAACGAATCATTTGAATCTCCCTCCCTGTGCTCTGGAAACCTCTTTTAGAGGCTGGTGGGAGCAATCAAAATCTCAGCCCAGAAAACCCAGAATAGACCAACACAATCAATCACCACTCCATTAACTACAGCGGAGCCAAAAACTAAATGTGGTCCTAACAGCCTAACTACAATCCACACAAAAAAATTGAGCAAAAAATACATCAACTCTTTATTACAAACAGCATAATATAAAGTTGGGTCAAAGAAAGGGCCCCAATTGTTTTAAAAGCATTTGATGTCCCCCATACATACATAATTCTCAGATATACAAATGAATAGATAAAAAGATATATCTAGTACTTTAGCTTGGATATACATATACCGTAGTTAAAGATAAAATAACACAAATCTGATTAGAATAGGCTTTCTGAAATCCCATGTTTACGCGTTTCACAGGTTACACCTGCTTCCTCAGGACCAGGGACACTAGCATACTGATTCCTGAGGCCAGCATACTGATTCCTGAAGCTGATTCAATTCACAAGCTTCCATGCAATAAAGTGGTATCCAGGGATCATTTTACATTAACCAAGTAATATATACCAAATAATGCACAATTCCATCCGCAAGTAGGCACGGAGTGGGGAATATCTCATCCCACGGAACCCTCATGGCACATCAGTGCACAACTGCTCCTTATAACCAAGATCTATTCTGCAAAATGTCTGGTGTCATGCCTCACTGGGTACAGATTTGTTATTCCTTTTATTTTTTTTCTTTAAATCTGGTGCAAAGCTTCTTACCAGGAGTTCCTGCTGGATAAGAATACTTCATGTTGGTAGCTGACAACGCTAAGCTTCTGTTCCTTAGTTAGCAGTAATGCTGTTAGTCTGCTGGTGCAAGACCCTTCATTGGCCTTTGGGCTGCCTATCTGATAGACCCGGCTAATGGCCAACTAAAGAAGCACACACCGCAGGCTGACAATGCTGGTAATCGAGAGGAAGTGGCTTGGTGTGGTCAGTATGCAACCGTAAGTGCTGAAACTGGAGGGATCTCCAGAATTTGCATCAAATTTGCCAAAAAAGTTGTTTCAGAAAATTGTATTACATTAAGGCACGATGCCAATCATACTAAAGAACAGATTTTGGGTTTACATATATTTAAAGCATCTTTGAACAATTGTCTCCAGCAGCGGTTCTCAACCTCAGTCCTCAAGTACCCCCCAAAAGGCCATGTTTTGGGAATTTCTCTTAGATAAAATAGCTGTCCAAAATACCAAGCCAATGACTCTGATTTAAAGCACCTGTGCAAGATAAGGGAAAACCATCAAACATGGGCCTGTTGGGGGTACTTGAGGCCCGAGTGTTGAGAACCACTGGTCTACAGGACACAAAGTACAGTATATGGCCTTGAGAGAGGAAATGCAACTGGGGTGGACATCTTCCCGTATTGTTTGTATTGCAATTGAAGGGAGATACCACCAGCAGGAAGGATGTTGTGCTCAGATGCTTCTACACTAAATGCTGTTTCGGGAACTCCACCTTGCGTACTGCCAGGTGGAGTTTCTGAAACAGCATTTAGTGTAGAAGCATCTGAGCTCGACGTCCTTCCTGCTGGTGGTATCTCCCTTCCATTGCAATACAAACAATATGGGAAGATGTCCACCCCAGTTGCATTTCCTCTCTCAAGGCCATATACTGTACTTTGTGTCCTGTAGACCAGTGGCTCTCAACACTCGGTCCTCAAGTACCCCCAACGGGCCCATGTTTTTTGGCGAATTTAGATAAAAAACTCTCTCGTTTCTCAGTTAGTGGTCCATAAAGAGCAGAGGAAAACATTAAGGACCCAATTAGAATAATACATGTGTACGTCAATGTGCATTTCCTTTGTGCACTGGCGCGTGTTGTTGACTTGTGTTGATTTGCACATTTATAATGCATTTTTCACTTTAGAGCTTGGAGTGCAGATAACAGCCATTGGCCGAGGATTGTTAATACCCTTTGCTAGTGTAACCATGCAGTTTACTGCATTGTCATTGAATTATATGGGCCTCCCAATGCACTGCGAAGCAAGAACACGCACCCCACAGCATTGCTGAGATGGGATCCGACATTACTTTTATTACGGTAAAGGTGGTGGACACAAGTTTTAGCTGTTAAAACAACAGTGCAAATCGTCCCTTAAACAAAAGAACCCTCAAGGAGGAACCTTTCAGCCTGTTTAGTCTCTGAATAATTGAATCGGTAATAGATGCACATCGCCCCCCCCCCCCCCCCCGAATCCCCCCCCCCCAGCACATAAACTGCCCCTTTAATTGCTCTGGTGTAATTTTAATGAAGAGGCAATAAGAGTATTTTCCCCGGTGCCAACAGTCAGATGGATCATCAAGACTGACGTATGGCCAACAAGGGGCTTATGGCGCTAGGATTGTGAGGGAAGTTCAGGGTGAAGCTCCTGGGGCCCCGAGAATGCCAAGACATACAATTATACAGAGATATAAGGAGAAGAGGATCCTCCATCAGTTCTTTTACATAAATGAGATCATCCATATCCCAGGTAAAACAGGGAGCATACCTGGTGAGTGACCCAAAATTCACCCAACATACACCCAATACACAAGGGACTGACTATAGGAGATTATCTGCAGAGTGACTCAACATTCACCATACATACACCCAACATTCAACATTAATATACAGGGGAACGTAGGAGCTTAATTGGTGAGTGACCGAACTTACACCTGACATTCACCCAACCTACCAATGTAAACCCAACATACACCCAATATGAATGGGACTGTGGGTAAAGAGCATTGGTCTTCAAACTGCTGGATGTGGCCATTTGCTTGCCTTTATATGGCCCTTGGGCACTATTCCTTCCTTTAATACTAATGATGGGGCACTATTCCTTTCACTGACACCAATGATGGGGCACTATTCCTCCCACAGACACCAATGTCGGGACACTATTCTTTTCACTGACACCAATGATGGGGCACTATGACTCCCACAGACACCAATGATGGGACACTATTCTTTTCACTGACACCAATGATGGGGCACTATTCCTCCCTCTGACACCAATGATGGGGCACTATTCCTCCCACTGACACCAATCATGGGGCACTATTCCTCCCACTGATACCAATGATGGTACACTATTCTTTCCACTGACAACAATGATGGGGCACTATTCTTTCCACTGACACCAATGATGGGGCACTATTCTTTTCACTGACACCAATGATGGGGCACTATTCTTTCCACTGACACCAATGATGGGACACTATTCTTTCCACTGACACCAATGATGGGGCACTATTCTTTCCACTGACACCAATGATGGGGCACTATTCCTCCCATTGATACCAATGATGGGACACTTTTCTTTCCACTGACAGCAATGATGGGGCACTATTCCTCCCACTGATACCAATGATGGGGCACTATTCCTCCTACTGACACCAATGATGGGGCACTATTCCTCCCACTGACACCAATGATGGGACACTATTCTTTCCACTGACAGCAATGATGGGGCACTATTCCTCCCACTGATACCAATGATGGGGCACTATTCCTCCCGCTGATACCAATGATGGGGCACTATTCCTCCCACTGATACCAATGATGGGGCACTATGCCTCCCACTGACACCAATGATGGGGCACTATTCCTTCCACTGACACCAATGATGGGGCACTATTCCTCCCATTGATACCAATGATGGGGCACTATTCCTCCCACTGACACCAATGATGGACTATTTTTTACTCCCACTGAGCACTAAGCTTATGGTATTTTCTACTTCCACTAGACACAGTCTGGCCCTCTGATATATGAAGATTGTAGTAAGTTGGCCCTTAATTGTGAGTTTAGAGACCTCTGGTATTGAGCAAATAATAACCAATAATCTGTCCATTGCTACACAGAAGACAATGATGTCATACTTGTGAGTCCGTAATATCTCCTGGAAACCCTTCTGTGATTTTGAAGACTTCGGTGTATATTAGAAACGTAGAGCTAATCAGACTGATTTATTAGGAGAGAGCGCCAATCATCTCGTTAGACTCCCTCCTCTTTGCACATGATTAGGGGTCTGAAATGAACACAAATCAGCTGGGAAGTGAAATAAAAAGACCCCTTTAGTAAATGACCTCCTGAGGTCTACTTTAAGTGTCCTTGGTCCTTGGCGGCGCCTCTTGTATTAAAGGGAAGCTGTCAGAATGGACATTTCATAGGACAGCTAGGACTCTCACCTGGCACTGGGGGGTTGTCAGCTGTCAACCCAACCCCCCCCCCCCCCCCCAGCAATGATGGGCCTGGGGGGCATAGCACATGTCTATACTATATTACACACAGAGCCATGTCTTCACTGAGATCAATAATGCTTAGAAGATTAAGGCAATGACACCTCCGAGTGCTGGATGGGAAAGCAACCTGTCCTGGATGTCAGTCCTCCTGACAGGTTCCCTTTACAGCCGTCATGAGCCCCCCCCCGGCGCTGAGCCTCACCAGCCCTGGATTGGGATCTGTCCCTTTAAATGTGTTGCTGCCAGAGGGACTTGTACTGCATTATGACTGCAGGGAATGTGGGAATATCTCCTTCCCGTCCATAATATCACCCACCTGCCCTGGAGGGAAGGAAGGAGCTCTCTGAATTGGTGTTTCTGGTGGCAATGTATATATTGCTTTCCCATGGCGGCTCCTCTAAGCATTGCTGCATATGTAGCAGTTTAACGCAGAGACACGTGTAAATGGATGGCGGCGCTTTTCTCTACATTATGCAGAAGTACAACAGGCTTGTTATCATTGCAGGCGAGTAACATGGCAGCGAACGATCCTACATGCTATGCTGACACCAGCAGTATATCACAGCTACAGACTTCTAAAACGCACATTTAAGAGAATGGCAACCGCAGCGTGCATAATGCGTTCTGCTACAACAATGGCTGCTACTGCCCCCATCTGTCTGACCCTGGCAGGCCTCATCGACTGAATATCAGAATACATCCATAGAGGACCCACCACCCTACAAAGGATCGCAGGATCACAGGTCTACCCATCACCATCGCATAGAGGACCCACCACCCTACAAAGGATCGCAGGATCACAGGTCTACCCATCACCATTGCATAGAGGACCCACCACCCTACACAGGACCGCAGAATCACACGTCTACCCATCACCATAGCATAGAGGACCCACCACCCTACACAGGACCGCAGGATCACACCTCTACCCATCACCATCGCATTGAGGACCCACCACCCTACATAGGACCGCAGGATCACACGTCTACCCATCACCATCACATAGAGGACCCACCACCCTACATAGGACCGCAGGATCACATGTCTACCCATCACCATCACATAGAGGACCCACCACCCTACACAGGACCGCAGGATCACACGTCTACCCATCACCATCACATAGAGGACCCACCACCCTACACAGGACCGCAGGATCACACGTCTACCCATCACCATCGCATAGAGGACCCACCACCCTACACAGGACCGCAGGATCACACGTCTACCCATCACCATCGCATTGAGGACCCACCACCCTACACAGGACCGCAGGATCACACGTCTACCCATCACCATCGCATAGAGGACCCACCACCCTACATAGGACCGCAGGATCACATGTCTACCCATCACCATCGCATAGAGGACCTACACCCTACACAGGACCGCAGGATCACACGTCTACCCATCACCATCGCATAGAGGACCCACCACCCTACACAGGACCGCAGGATCACACCTCTACCCATCACCATCGCATAGAGGACCCACCACCCTACACAGGACCGCAGGATCACACGTCTACCCATCACCATCGCATAGAGGACCCACCACCCTACACAGGACCGCAGGATCACACCTCTACCCATCACCATCGCATAGAGGACCCACCACCCTACATAGGACCGCAGGATCACATGTCTACCCATCACCATCGCATAGAGGACCTACACCCTACACAGGACCGCAGGATCACACGTCTACCCATCACCATCGCATAGAGGACCCACCACCCTACACAGGACCGCAGGATCACACCTCTACCCATCACCATCGCATAGAGGACCCACCACCCTACACAGGACCGCAGGATCACACGTCTACCCATCACCATCGCATAGAGGACCCACCACCCTACACAGGACCGCAGGATCACACCTCTACCCATCACCATCGCATAGAGGACCCACCACCCTACACAGGACCGCAGGATCACACGTCTCCCCATCACCATCGCATAGAGGACCCACCACGCTACACAGGACCGCAGGATCACAGGTCTACCCATCACCATCGCATAGAGGACCCACCACCCTACACAGGACCGCAGGATCACACGTCTCCCCATCACCATCGCATAGAGGACCCACCACGCTACACAGGACCGCAGGATCACACGTCTCCCCATCACCATCGCATAGAGGACCCACCACTTTACACAGGACCGCAGGATCACACATCTACCCATCACCATCACATAGAGGACACACCACCCTACATAGGACCGCAGGATCACACGTCTACCCATCACCATCGCATAGAGGACCCACCACCCTACACAGGACGCAGGATC